>JAGDQP010004723.1:0-21761 GCA_022664845.1 Lepisma saccharinum | reverse complement strand
TATTGCATTGTCATCCAGTTCTGAGCTATGTTTAAAGTTTCAAGTCTCTAGCTCATCGGGAAGTTAGTTTAAAATCGATTGCAAAATTTGTACCGAACAGACAAGAAAGCAAGTTAATAAAAACGTGACAAAATGAGAAGATTTGCAATAACGCTTTGCATATGACCAGGGTCATAATTTCACACACATCTTTTCCAAAAGGGTTTAAGACATTTCTGTTTTCAAAATTATATTAGGTATTCTACACTTTGCCCCTTTTTAAACGAATTTCTACAATTACAAAACATTTTCTTTGCTTGAAAAAGATTAAATACAGCTGTAGTTACTGGGCAGAATTTAGCTTTGATATTCCGAAAATCATTGTCAAAATTTCGTATGTATTTACATTTTTAAACCAATACAACCTAACCGCAAGTTTTATAAAAACATACATGAGAGTTGTAGTTTAGGTTAGGTAATTTCAAAACTACAATTTCTATTGGCGTAGACTAACTTACGGGTGTCGAAAGTAACGAAGGCGTTTTGAACTTTGCGCTTGAAATAAAACTTTACGATAAGTTTAATTTTGCGGCTAATTATAGCGAACAATGTTATCGGAATCATATGTAATTTAGCCACACCAATTTCCAAAAACGAAAAATACTGAGGGAAAATGGGAAGCCTATTTCCAAACATTGCATTGCTCTAGCTGCAAGGTAAGAATTTCTATACTCCCAAATCAGGGTTATCATACTGAAATTTGTAGTGGTCACGAAGTATGGTAATGAAATGCTCTAATTCGCTTGAGACGCTCTTCGATCTCGGGTCACAGTAGAATGGATTCTTATTTGTATTTGCAAGAAACAATGAGCTCCAAAATACTTCTGAAGAGATGTGTACTCCAACATATTGCTCCAGTAATAGAGCTAGGGTGCCCTTTCTGGATTTTTCCTACTCATTGTGGGCTACGGGTAGCTTTCCGTACAATATTAACTGGAGTACGAACCTAGGAACGCTAAAAAGGGTCTGAAAAGCCACAATATAGCATCTTATATCGCTGTCGAAGACAAAAATAAGGTAAAAGGTTTAAGAGGTTTGAAACATTATATTTAATATATAAATTTCCTCTGTTGAATTTTTTTTTTTTTTTTTTTTTTTTACTTGCTAGTCACTGCTGACTAGCACCCGTTAAAGGGTTACGCCCTTTATTTCGGGAAAGAGGATTTAGGGATATTTAGGAATACTGGAATGTAGGTGGTCGAAGTGGAGCAATAATATTTTGTTATCTTTTATTTTTCTTAATCTTCATAACTTGGATATTATAAGCTTTGCTTATAATCATTAATTTAGGTAAGGGAAATCAATGATAATGGAGTGAGTGAAATATGAAGTGCACTACCACGCCACATACATTTAGACCAAACAGGTGATTGACAGTCTTCTTGCCCAGGGGCTACTCTGGGCTTGATGAGAGACAGGTGAGGCCCTGGTCGTACACTGATGGATACATTGTAATGAATGAAGTGAATAATGGAAGTGATTAATTAGGAATCATTGGAAAAGTTATACTTCTGTTTCTAAGATGTTAGTATGTACAAGTACATAGGGACCGGAGTAGGTGGCTTGCAGATTGGTGTTGAGGATTGTACGGGCGGCGAATTGGAGATGGTGGAGGACTTCTTGGCGTTGGAAGGGATAGAGGTTTTGGAGAGCGACTGTTATGAAGGTTAGGAATTGTGATGTGGTAATGGGCTGTGCCATGGATGTAATGCGTGGGATCTGTGTATTGGTTTCAGGAGTTCGGATAGGGGCGACAAGACCAGGATTTTCGGGCTTTGGTGTGGGACGACCTTTGCATTTGTAGCTGAAGGTTGGATGTTTCTCTGCACAGGTATTGCACTTAGGCGGTTGCTGTAGGTTTGGGCAGTCTTTTGTGTTGTGAGGTCCGGTACAGTATGCACATGTAGGAGTATTGGGACAAGCAGAAGTTTGATGAGAATTGTATTGCTGGCATTTTTCACATCTCAGAGGTAAAGGAGGCGGTGAGTGAGAAGGTTCGACCCGATATCGTCTTCTGTAAATATATGCACCTGTTGTAAGTAACTCATTGATGGTGTCTTGATTGTTGGTAAGGACTCTGATCATATAGCTGGGTGTTCCTGATGTGGTTTTAATTCGAAGACACTTGGTAATGATATGTCCCTCAGTCAAGAGTTCTTGTTCAGCTTCTTCGTCTGTGATGGTTGGCTCAACTCCTCTTATTACTACGGAGAGCATTGGTGGTCTTCGTGGAGGTGGTGGATGTCTGATAGATGTATTCTCCATTGCAGTTAGTTTAGCTGATTTCCCGAAGATTTCGTAGCTGTGTTTATTTCGGATGATAGTAGCTAGTTTTGGATTTGGCGACTTAACAATGATGCCGTTTCTAGTTGGAATTATACGGGCGATAGCGTCGCGAGAAACATATTTGATGAATTGCTGGAGCAAGAGTTTCGGTGATTGATATTTCGGGTCAAACTTTGTGAGAAGAAATGAGTATGAAGCTTGTTCTTGTCCAAGAGAGTCAGTTTGATTATCCAGATCCATATATTCTGAACCCGAAGTGCTAATGGTATGAGTCCTTTTCGATGGTGGTGATACTGGTGTGGTCCGTCCTGATTTGCTTGCAGTGAAAGAGTCTGGTATTGTAGAGGAAGAATGCTGATCTGCATAGAGCTTATGTTTTCCTGTAGCTCCTGGTGTATAATCTGGCGGATTTTGGTAAGCTGGTGGTCCTGGAATAGTCGGAGGTAGACGATGACGTCCTGTGTGATGGTTGTCAGTCATATTAGCGAGAAACAATGAGAGGACATTTAGTGTATACAACACAATGATGTATAGAATGATCAGTCGCTGTGCAATGACTGGTATTGTATATCTCAAATTAACTTGCACCCTCCGGCACTGGAAAAATGCCGTCGATCCTAATCTGATCGTATACGGACTGATCTCTCTTGTACGTCTGCTATACAAGGTCCTCGGTAGTTCGTTAACAAATCAGAGTTAGGCTAGGTTAAGTTATGTGTTGAATGTTCACTGCAATCCTTATATAACTTCTTGTTAAATACAAACAGCTACACGTCTACGCATTTATATTACAATTCTTTCAATACTATTTTGTTTACAGTTTAACACTTCATAAATAGTTATTCAAATATTAAAACAATCATTTTCTAAACAAAATTAACTTCAAGTTAAGACAATAAAAAACATTTCGCCATTTGAACTACGCGCATGTTTAAACTAACGCCATCTATCGTTCAGCTTGGCTACAACTCGAAACATGCCAAGTTGCCTCAGCCGAGTGACGTCATACTTCCTAACCACGAAATCGCCGACACATGCATAAAACTTCTCGCAACTTTAAATATAAATATACCAATCTATGTCAAAGCATAAATAATCAGTTTTAATGTGAAATATATAAAAATACATTAGCATAACAAATTTCATGAATAATATGACCATAACATATATGCCTCCCCACTTAAAGGATAAAATATTATATTTGATCAAAATTTATTCATTTTTTAACATGAGGTAATTACATCATAATTCATAAGGAAATTTGAACAAACATAATTCATTTAACTTAATTTATGCTTTTGTATGAATAGAAAAATGATAAATATAGTTTTCCACAGCAAAATTGCTTTATTTATTTATAATATTTCATTTTCTAATTCGATCGACGAGTGGATTTGATAGAGATGGACAACTTCCGGTACCTTTACTTTCTTCACAATTGTTCTTATTGTATCTGTACCTACAGAGGCTTGATGTACAGAAAAAATCGGAAGTTGCCTCCATTTCATCTTTGAATAATTTAATTCTTTGTTTATACCATGATATGTTAAATGTTTCAGGTTCTGTAATCCTGTTGCAAAATCTTTCGCCCCATAATTCCTCAGCTTTATTTCTAGTTTTTGCTCGAGATTGTCTCCACTGTTCAAACATAGCCATTAATTGTTTGTTTGTCATAATCTTATCTCTTCTTTTTACTTTATATGTTCTCTTTACGTCATGAGATATGAATTCATGTGCGTGATCATTGTTTTCTAGGAAACTTCTGCCTTTTATGCTTAATAGATTTGTTTCATCTGAAATTATTCTTTCATAATTAGTGCCATATTTATTCGTTAAATAGCTGGGAATGACATATAAAATGTTGTTGTTTACTATCTCTGAAATGGGATTAGATTTTTTAACAATTACTTTATCTCTTGGACTTTTAAATATCGTCATATCTTCCATATCCATAGGAGGTTTCAGCGGATTGTTGGATCTTGAATTAGGTAGTATATCTTTAAGTCTCGCACGTCTACTTTTTCCGTAAATTATAGTTTTATGGTTGGCCCCTCTACCTACTTACCTTTTCTTTTGCTCTTCTCTTTTTAAACGTTTCAGTTCTTTCCGTTTCATGAATCTTTCCATCCTTTATTCCTTTTCAATTCCTTCCATTCTGTTGCAACAATACTTGGCTATTACTCAATACCTTTACATCTGCCTTACTCCTAATATCAGGTTCAGTACCTTTAATTTAACTTTCTTTCTTGCTTTCATTTCTTTCCATCTTTGCACATTTTTCTTTCCTCTGAAGCGTTTTCTTCTGCCAATTACCTTCTGTTGATTTAATCTTGTTTGTTTCCCACACTCATTCGAAAACGCTGATCTATTCTGCATATGTTGTTTACCTGTAGTATATCGCTTATTCAAAGAATCTACTTACTGATAATTCTTCATATGAGTTACTACTTTCTGATTTTAAATTTTCTGATCTTTTACAAGTAATCGGATTACACAATCTCTAGGAACCGAATTCATCAACCATGCCATTCGAAAATGTTTTCTTACTTATAAACTCAAGGTTTTGTTGGTTTCTTGTAAAATTGCTCTTTGTTATAGACTTGTCTTCTGCATGCATATTCACGGACATCACTTTTGAAGTTATACAGACTTCTTGCATATGCAACTTCTCATCTATAGTCAATCTACGTAATTCAGTTTTGTTTATTAATTTTTCGCTTAAAAATGTGCTACTTTGTACAACCCTGCTCGATTCTTTCAGTTTCGTTACCTCTTTACAAGTTGTTTGGTCAACCTTCTGTGTGATTTGTGTCTTCTTATTCGTCACTTCCACCTCTTTTCCTCCAAACTTCCTTCATGTTCATTACTGAGCATTTGAATTCTATCTTCCATCTTCGGAATAATATATTCTTGAACTTCTACAAACATTTGTTTAAGTTCTGTTCGCAACTTTTGCTGCGATTCCACTTGTTTTACCCTTCGGTATTCTTGTCTTTCTTCCCATTCTTTCAAAAACTACATTAGATCTATTGTCTGATTTATTTCAGTGATTTTAGTTACACTTTCAGTTCGCTCAGTAGAAAACATATTCTACTGGATCTGTCAGTCCTATTAACCTCATAGTCACTGGTAGAACTCATGTTTCTTTGTACAAATGCCCCACGCTGGGCGCCAAGTAATGTAGTGGACATTAAGTATGGTAATGAAAGGTTCTAATTTCCTTGAGACGCTCTTCGATCTCGGGTCGCAGTAGAATGGATTCTTATTTGTATTTGCAAGAAACAATGAGCTCCAAAATACTTCTGAAGAGATGTGTACCCTAACATATTACTCCAGTAATAGAGCTATGGTGTCTTCTCTGGATTTTTCCTACTCATTGTCGGCTACGGCTAGCTTTTCATACAATATTAACTGGAGTACGAACCTAGGAACGCAAAAAAGGGTCTGAAAAGTCACAATATAGCGTCATCGTTGTCGAAGACAAAAATAAGGTAAAAGGTTTAAGAGGTTTGAAACATGATATTTAATATATAAATTTCGTCTGTTGAATGTTTTTTTAATTAACCACGGCATCATTGTGGATATTACCTACTGAAAGGGTTATGCCCCTTTATTGGGAATATATTTTTTAATACCTAGCCGCAGCTACACAGAAGGTTACACCCTCTATTGGGAAACGGGTATTAAGAGAAGAAGGAAATTTAAAGGATTTGTGGATGGGCAAAGTGGTTTCACTTTCAATAATTTGGACATTGAATTTGCCTCATAATCATAATTTTGTTGACATAGGTAAATAGGTACCAAATAGGTATGGTTACATAGGTAAATGATGATGATGGAGGTGAAGTGCTCTTTGACGTCACAACACGTAGGTTTTGTTAGTGAGACAAATGCTGGGTTATCGTCTGTTCAGGGGTTACTCTGAACTGATGAGAGACAATATGGAACCTGTTGTTAGTAGATGAATATTACTGTGCAAGATATTATGGTGCTATAAATGGGGGTGGGAGGTCTGGGAGATGGAAGTTGAGAATGATGTCATGATCAGGATGACCCGGTGGAATGGTGTGATGATAGTGGGAAAAGAGAAGCGAGATATAGGTATGGACGAAGGTGGTTGTTGATTGTACTGCGACTACATCGTGTAGTGTTTCGAAAAGTAATGGGTGATGAGATTCGAGGCGTTGACGTATGTACTTCAGTCGTAGCTATTTAAGGTGATAAAGGATATGTGGGAATGGAGTACGGTCATATAATTCTGCTGTTGGGCTCGGTAATCCAATGCGGAATGTTGTTCGCAGTGCCTGTCGTTCTAGTATTTTCACTTTGTGGTAGAAGAATAAGGCTGCTGAAATCCAGGCGGTGAAGCCATAGGTGAGTACCGGCCGTAGGAACACTTTATAAGTGTTAATTACATTTTTCGATTGCTGACCTCAAGTGGTGCCGGTTACCGTTTCAGAAGATTAAGCCTATTGTATGCTTTGGATGCGATATATTTTAAGTGTGGTCGGCATGTCATGTGGTGGTCAAAGATGATTCCGAGGTAAGTGACAGTTTTGGTAGGTTGAATTGGCGTATTATAGATGGTGATGGATAAGGGATTAGGATTTCGATGGACACGCGTACGGCGATTTGGTGGAATGAAAACAATGGCTTGAGTCTTATTTGGATGGATTTTGAGTCTCCACTTATCACACCAGTCTGTAAAACATACTATTGCTGTATTCAAAGCGATATTGATCTGCTGGATGGTTTTGGCTTGGGCAAGAAAAGCTGTGTCGTCAGCGTACTGGAGAAGTTTAACATTTTCAGGTAAAGTAGGAATATCGGCAACAAACAGTAAATATAGAAGTGGTGATAATGCAGAGCCTTCAGGAACTCCTATGTGGAGGAAGGTGGGATGAGAGAGAGTGGAATTTATGTTGATGTATGAGAGTCGGTTAATGAGAAAGTTGAATATGAAACGGAGGTAGCAGATAGGAAGGCGAAATGAGAGGAGTTTGTGTATGAGGGCTTCGTGCCAGACTTTATCGAAGGCCTTTTCAAGATCGAAAAGCACTAGCCATGACGGTTGAGATTTATTGTAATGATGAGTAATTAAGGTTGTGAGTCGTAGGAGTTGGTCATTAATACTCTATCCAGGACGAAAGTCAGCTTGAGTGGGAGGAATTAGGTTGTGGTCATTGAGATGTATGTAGGCAGTGGACGAGGATTCTTTCAAGGATTTTGCTGAAGATAGGAGTTAGTTGTATGGGGTGGCATGGGGGGTTTGTGAGATTTTAGGATTATTAGGGTTTCTGAGGTTTTCCATTCTGCGGGTATGTAGTCGGTGCGTAGAATAAAGGTATATACAGTGGCCAGGAGATGAAGGAGGTTGTAGGGAGCTTCTTTGAGATGTTGATAGGATATATTGCCCATGCCTGGTACGTTATTGCGTTTGTGAGTTGTGATGTGGGTGATATGGTCAACTGTGATGAGTGCAGTGAGTGGGTTATTTATAGGAAGAGTGTAGGTGGTGTTTGGCTGTAGGTGAGGAGATGAGAGATTGAGTCTGTGAACTGGATGATGACGTTGTTTATGGCCTGGTTGGATTGGGATGACAATCGCTTGGAGGTGTTCGGCAAATGCTTCTGCTTTGTCAATGTCCGTGTGCAATTGTGGTGAATGAGAGGATAATGTGTTTTAGTATATTTGCCCGTCAGTACATTAAATCATTTCCAATATTTCGTGGGATGATGAGTGGCGTCAAGGTTATTGCAGGTTTTAACCCATTGTCTGGTTTTGTAGGCTTTGAGGTAGCTTCTGACTGTACGTTGGAGCTGACGATGAAAGCGAAGGGATTCAGGATTTTTGGTGCGTTGATAATCTTTGTAGAGTTGTCGGGATCGGGTGATCAGAGGAAGGTATTGAGGAGGTAACTTGGGTCTTGATGGTATGGATGTGGAGGTAGGGATGAAATTTTTGGAAATTGTTTGGAGTGTGGTGGTAAGGTATGACATACAGTGATATAGGTCGTTTTTGGTTTCGGGAGATGTTAGGTTATCAATTTGTTCTATTACATAGGTGTGATAAGCGGTCCAGTCGGCTTTATCATATCGTAATGTAGTGCATGATGGTGGTGGATTTCGTTGTCGGTGTTGTCTAGGAGTGTATATAATGAGCTTGATAGGTGCATGATCGCTACCGATGAGATGAAGTACGTCTACATTATGGCGCGTGTTTAGATTTGTGGAAATGATAACTGCATCCGGTGTGGTGTTTGAGTCTGGGCGAATTCGCTTGGGTAGTGGGATGATGTCAATAGTTTGAGTGAGTATGAAATTTCGAAAGTGATCTTTTTCTTGTTTAGGTCGGCTGTGAAGATTGAGATCTACCATGATAATAAAAGTTCGAAAGTTATTTGATATGTGGTGAAGAATGAGTAAGGTCCAGGTCGGATGTAAATGGCTGCTACTGTGACACAGAGGTTTTGAAAGTATAAAGTTGTTATGTGATGTTCTGGTAGGTGAGGTAATTGTGTATTATGTTGACGATGAGGAGTATTCGGACTGAAACCTATGGCTACACCGCCGTTTGTTCTTTGTGCCGGTATGGAGTTGTCATGGCGTATGAGGGTGTAACGTGGTATTTTGCAAGTCCGGTGGTTGTTGAGTAGAGTTTCGTTTAGAAGGAAGGCATTGGCTTTTTCTTCTAGGAGTTGATGTTCGAAAAGGATTTTGTTTGTTGGTAGAGATCGAATATTCATGGATAGAAAAACTAAAGCCATGAATATGAATATCAATAGGAAGGTAGATGAGGATTTAAACTTCTGTTTCATAGGCTGTTGCATGAAAGTGTGCATATGGTCCAGAGTATGTTGCGGTGAAACTGACATTGAGAATTGGGCGTGATGCGTATTGGATTTGATGTAGTGCATGCTGTCTGTGGAAAGGATTAATGTTCTGCAACGTTAATGTAATGAAGACTAGCAATCTCTTGATGTTAATTGGTGCATTGATGGAGGTGATCGGCTCGGTTGTTTTTTCTACTGGTTGTGTCCTGATTGTTTTGTGACTTCTGGTGCTGGTCGTGCTTTACATTTATAGCTGAACGTCGGACGTTGTTCGTTACACGTATTGCATTTTAGTGGAGCCTGCATGTTTGGTATGATGTGGACCGGAACAAAAGGCGCATTTCGGTTCATTCGGACATTTACTTGTCGGGTGTGAATTATGGATTTGACACTTCTCGCACCAAACTGACAATGGTAGTGGTGTGTGCGATGGTTCTACCCGATATTTGCGTCTGTAGATGTTTGAGCCTGCTGCCCGTAATGAATTGATGGTGTCCTGTGCATTGGTGAGTACTCTGACGATGTATGTAGAACCTGCGTTGCACATGATTCTGATGCATTTGATGATGGAATGATCTTCTGCTCGGAGTTCTTCTATCTCTTCGATGGTGAGTGATGGTTCTATCCCACAAATGACAGCTGATAAAGATGGTGCTTTGCGTGGCGGTGGAGATTGTTGTGCGTCTGTCCTGTAGAACTGAGAGTTGAGCTGTTTTTCCGAAAATTTCAAAGCTGTGCTTGTTGCGTATTGTTTGTGCCAAATTGCAATCATGTGATTTGATGATGATGCCATTTTTTGTGAATTTGATTTCTGAAATGGATGATCGTGGTACATACTTCATGAACTGTTGAAAAATCTGTTTCCTGTTTTGGAACTTGCTGTCGTAGTTAGTGAGCAGGAAAGCATGAAGTTGTGGTTTTTGGACTGAAGAGAACTGGTCTTAATTGTCAATTTCTATGGCATTGTCATCTGATGAGTTGCTTAATGTATGGTGCTTCTTGTGAGGATTAGCTATGGCTGATGAATACGAACGTGGTGAGCGAGGCCTGGAACGGTGAGGTGGAGAACTTTGTCGTTTGTCTATGCTAGTTTTTTCCATGCTGCGACGTGATTTAGCGATCTTATCCAGTGATGAATATAGTGGTGGTCCTGGTACTACTGGAGTTAATTTATGTTGAAGTTGATTATCTGGTGGATCCGCCATGATGATGTCATAAACGTGAAGCTACAATGAATGATTATGATCAGTCAATGTGCAATGACTGCCAAAATCTCAGACTAACTCGCTCCCTCCGACACTGACCAGTGCCGTCAATCCTATTGAGGCAGTACGTCTGCAAAGCTCACTCGAGCGTATACTACACAAGATGCTCGTGAGCACATTAACCAACCCCAGCTAGGCTAGGTCAAGTTATGGAATATATTTAATGTGTTGAATGTTCACTACAATGCTTATATAATTTCTTGTTGAATACAAGCAGCTACGCGTCTACGCATTTGTATTACAATTCTTTCAATACTATTTTGTTTACAGTTTAACACTTCATAAATAGTTATTCAAATATTAAAACAATCATTTTCTAAACAAAATTAACATCAAGTTAAGACAATAAAAACATTTCGCCATTTGAACTAGCGCCATCTATCGTTCAACTTGGCTGCAACTCGAAACATGCCAAGTTGCCTCAGCCGAGTGACGTCATACCTCCTAACCACGAAATCGCCGACACATGCATAAAACTTCTTGCAACTTTAATTATTAATATAACAATCTTTGTCAATGCATAAATAATCAGTTTATGTGTGAAATATATAAAAATACATCAGCATAACAGATTTCAAGGATAATCTGGCCATAACAAATATCACTACCAAAACTTACGCGAATCAGACCTGTATTTCCGAGAGAGGAGAAGTTTGAACTATTAGCTATACATACCTGAATTTTGGAATCCCAACCCGCGAGGCCAACCAAATTAAACGGACATATTCTCTATACTCATATCTTCATAAAAACACACCATTTGCACACTATATCACTTCCACACACACACTAGAAAGGTGGTTTAAACCCACAATGAAATATTTGAAAAAAAAATTAAGTAAGAAACACTGCACTCCACACTTATAGAGTATGCACAAAACCCACTTCACACACAAGCCACCTTGAGATGCTTCTCGAGTCGGGGCCAATACGGAATTTGAAACGTCGAACTGCTGAATACGATATTTCCACGTTCACCTTACTGAGGCCTTAGAAACCGCTACTATACATGTTTTCCAAAACGAAGAGGCTGCTCTATCATTCTTTTACTATATTATGCTTGGCTGCATTGATATTTTTATTTTGTATGCAATTCTAAATGCAGCCATTACTGTCGCAGCCTTTACCGTCTGTCGATCATTATGAATTGTCTCTCTCAGCAACTAGCCAATCACATGCGAGAATCCAACGGAACCGAAAAAATTAACTAAAAAGTATTAAAAAACACTCTTTTCAAAGATGGACTAAAAAGTAAAATATAAATAAGTTGAAATAATCTTATGAATCGAAAAATAAAAGCGTGGGTCCTCTTAGATATTATGATTTTATGATAAGGTAAGCCGGAGCTACCCACGCTTTTATTTTCCGATTCATAAGATTAATTCAATTTATTACTTTTTACTTTTAGTCCAACTTTAAAAAGCGTGTTTTTTTTTAAAAAAAACTATCTTAATTATTTTTTGTAACCAATTGGATTAAAAATGGCGACTTTTCAAACGTTTTATTATATTATTGTGACCTACTCATGATGGTACACTTTCATTTAAAATTTCATTTCTCTAGCTCGAATGGTATAGAAAATGATATTTGGGAGGCCATTTTGAATCCAAGATGGCGACATTTTCAAAATGTTGTAATATTTTCCTAAACTACTTGTTATGATACACCTTCATGCCAAATTTCCTATCTCTAGCTCAAACGGTGTGGAAAATGATTTTTTTGTCCGCCATGTTGGATCCAAAATGGCGTATTTGGAAAAATTTGGAGATATTTTCGTAGCTAACTAGTAATAATGTACCTTCATGCCAAATATAACTTCGCTAGCCTCAGCGGTTTAGGCTGTGTATTCTATACAACAATGGGTTTGGCGGCCATTTTGGATCGAAGATGGCGACTTTTCTAAATGTAATAAGTTAATATTGCATTGTTATTCAGTTCTAAGCTATGTTTAAAGTTTCAAGTCTCTAGCTCTTCGGGAAGTTAGTTTAAAAGCGATTGCAAAATTTGTAGCGAAGAGACAGACAAGGAAGCGAGTTGATTTTCTGTTTTTTGTTATATTTTAATACCGAACAGACAGACAAGTAAGTGAGTTAATAAAAACGTGCTAAAAGAGGAAGGGGTGTGGACCAGCAACCTAACTAACACAGCGGAAATAAATGCAACAATCAAAGCTTAAAGGTTATTTATAAAGATTAAAACGAAAGAAAATTATAAAAGAATATAAGGCAATAAGATATTCAAGGAAGAGCTAAGCAATATAAGAAAAAATTAATAATAAAATTCCACCATTTCAAGAATGAAAGAGATAATGATATATGGTCAATATCTTTACACTTGGACGAATTGAATCCCTTTGAATTGCGCCAGTGTCGGCTGAAGCAAAATATAACCTTCATCTCTGAATCTACGGAGCTTCAGAAAAAGAAAAAACACAAAGAAGAGGAGAATGTAAGATATGACGGTACAACCAGATGGTGCGGGGGGTCGCTACAACAAACTAACAATTACTAGGGTTTATTGAAAAGTAATGCCTCCATGGCTTTGACTTTTTAATTTAGTAACCGATTTTCAAAATTCTTTTTTGTACTTGGTTCGTTCTCCATGTAATGCACTATTCACTTTTTGACATAGTCCCAATACCTTTCCAGACACTTGCTCCAACGCGTGAATAGTCGGGTAAATCTGTCGGAAAAGAATTCCGGTGGTTGTTATCGACATCAGGATTGAGTGGTAGCTTTCACCTCGTCGTCAGAATGAAAGTAATGTCCCTTAACAGGTTAAGTGCCGCGTGAGACCACGTGTTGACAGGTTGGCCTCACACAACCTCTTGTTAGCTTATGGCCTGTGGTAACTCACTGATCTCACTTTTTACATTAAGGTTCTCTTTTATCTTTGCGAAGAGGTGAAAGTTGCAAGCTGCAAGGTCGGGGCTGTACGGCGGGTGTGGTAGAACCTCCTTGAACTATAGGCGCAGCAACGCTTCTTGTGTGTCGTGACTCGTGTGCGGGTGGATGAAAGTTTTGTGCTGCAGAAGAGGGTCCAGATCCTTCCGTACTCGGCGCAACTGTGCACGGAGCTTCTCCAGCTTTTCAAGTAGGGTTTAGAGCTTATCGTGGTTCCCTGTTCAAAGAAGTCAATGAGAACGACACCCTTGAAAACCCAAAAAATGGTCACCATGACTTTCCCCGTAGATTGGACCACTTGAACGTTTGAGGACGTGGAGATGTGTTATAGCGGTATTCCATCGATTGTCTTTTGTTCTCAGGTTCAAAATGATGCACCCATTATTCATGCCCCGTGATAATGCGCTGAAAAAAACTTCAATCTCACGCTCGTACTGAGCCAACAGGTTTAGGCAAACTTGCTTCCTCTGCACTTTGTGCTCTTGGGTCAGCATCCACGGGAACCAACGAGCACACACCTTGCGATACCCCAGCACCTCGGTTAATATAAAGTGCACTCTTTCTTGAGAAATGTTGAATTCTGTGGCGATCTGCCACTGTTTGATTCGACTGTAAGCGCAAATAACTTCATATAATGGTCACCTGGTCCCTTGTTCGGATGCCAGTAACATTAGAGGTGTATCTCAGTAACCTAGGGAATTCGGAACTGTTACAAATGAGTGAAGAATGTAAGTGGGACGTGTTCCACATATAGCAATCATCCCGGTCACGTAGTACAGGTAGAGGACAAACAAGTACGTGCCAACAACAATGATACTGGTTGCGACTCCAATGATGGTGTCGCTGATGGAGAATGGGGAGAGATCAATCTAAGAGAACGTCGTCCCAGGCAGGAGACACGTCTTCTCTGCGGACCTCTCAGTGAAAGAAACGAACCCAAGTGTATATGTCCTCCCGCCCAGAGGAGGATAATTTCTACTCAAGGACCTCTCTGCGAAGAGATCGAATAACAGTCGAAAGGGTTCTGGCAGGAGTTGATCTTTCTAGCCTGATGACATCTCGATACTCAAGAGACCTATTAGTTATTCGTCTCCCTGCAGAAGAGACTGAATAGCCATAGCCTCTCGACCAGGGAAGGGAGAGAGCATCAATTACAAAAATACTAACAATGTAATGTTAGAGCACTATTATATTTATTCCTGATTCGGTTAAATATAAACCACCGACCTGCCTTGGTCGGGTTATACAAGCACATCAGTAAACCTTTAGTACGTACCGATTTCTTATATCAAATAACATGATAAATGAATATGTTATTTAAAATACTAATTCTGTCTCCCTTCTTTTCTTATCTGCATAAACGTTCCACTACAAGATTATTTAAAAGAGTTCAAATAATCACAGCAACGAATTACCAAATTTCGTGTAGTCACGCGCCATCTCTATTACTTCGCCGCAGGTACGGGCGCCACGCTGGAAAGCACTGCACAGCTGGCTCTTGCATTCGTCGACACGATTTTGATGCTGATCTTCTGATGCAGTGCGGGCTTGTCCACTACGGGGTTGATCAAGCACAATAAGGTAGTCGGATTTGCTTCTTTCAGCTACCTGGCCCACCGTCTCACCGTACGAATGTCAACGATGGCGTCACCGTAAACAGCTGTCCTTCGGCGCTGAATTTGGATAGGTCCAGAACACTCAGCTGTCAGAAAGTCAATGACGGTTTACTGCATCTCCATGGTCTTCAGTGGGAACAAACGATATCTGCGAACAAAGGATACAAGTGCATTACAAAGAGGATAAATATAACTATCAGCTACAAAAAAAAAAAGTTGAAAATCGGTTAACAAATAAAAAAAAGTTACCGGCATGGAGTCATTACTTTTCAATCAAGCCTTGTATATACGAGATTCGAACTCAACGCCAGTCTATTAGACACGAAAACTATAAATGTCTTCTATTCCGTTTCCGCGCTTGAGGTCTTTTTACTTTGCGTCTCTTTGATGGGTGGTGTGGAAATGAGTATAAAATAAAACCAAATCTTTAGAGGAGACAGGGAAGATGAGTGAAAATCTGTTATTCTCCTCGAGTCCAGCCTTCATTATTTTTCAAACAACGTAACATTTCTTCAATATTTCAAATTAACAATTAATGATTTCATAATTTTTCAACAATGACAATAACTATAGAAATGAATTCCCCAAACTTGATGATACTAACGAAATTTTAAGTCCACAACGAAGATCGTTCAAAATGTTGACAAGAAAGAAAGTTGAAAATTAAGGATGAGTTAAGAAAATGCGGTTCAAAATTTTTAGCAGGTACGTTAAAGTGAATTATGTTGATCATACACGTGCTAAACTGTAAGTGACACTGGCTGTAATAATCGCTGTATGAAGCAGTATCAGAAAATATGTAAATGTAACAGAATTTTAATTTTACTGCTTTCTTATAACAAAACGATTTTATATTCGCATTACGTAAGATTTTCAAATTTATGGATTTGTTGATCTTGGTTTATGACGGTCTGAAGTTCTCAGGACTTTTACCAACGGTAAAATATTACATGATTCAGTCTGCTCGTACTTGTGATAACTAGTAAAGAGAGAAATACGCTCACTTAAGACTAATTAAAAGTAGAAAGATCTCAGCAACATTCTTTCAGAATATTTTATTACTTCTGCTAAAACAGGTAATGGTATAACACATTCAGTTTCGATGCACTTTTTATTTGAATTTTCAACTTGGAATTAACGTTAATGTTACATAATTATAATTTTTTTTAACACTTTGTGTCTTCGTTAATTGCATTTTAACATGAAGTTCATACTACAAAGCATGTGCAATTCTTAAACTGTTAAGTGAGTCTTCTTTTGAGCACATACATAGTCTTTCTCATTCGATTGCTATTGCAAGACAATTTGTGACATTTTAACAAATTTAAAGTGATTCCTTAAGCGACTTAGGTCACCTAGGAAAGAAGAAATGATTGGTGAAAGCGGGGATTGATTCCAAGTAATAGCCTTTTGCTTTAACCAACCAAACTTTCTAACAAGTAACACTATTTCAAGTGGACACTCATATCTAAAAGTGATATACATATTTCAAATCAGCATATGAAACTGAGTTTGTATGTAAAGTAAGAGGTGCAATTGGCCAGTGGTTGAAGAGAAATTGATGACACAATAATCAGATTCTTGTCTGTGGAGAATCATATAAAAGTGTTGAAATACCATTATATTTTTAAATTGCTGAAAGGAATGGAAAGTAAATACAAACTATTGGATACTGGGTGGAAGACACTTCCTTGTGGAGGGTATATTCTTCATGGCCGCCATATTGAATCTCGATTGATTTTCTTAAATGGAAACGGGGTCGTGTAATATGTCATTCTCGGCTAGAATTTTATGAGAAATACGTTTCTGAAGTAAATTTTGCTGAGAAAAGAGTATGTGACGCTAGCTTGGGATAATGATACAATAGATTGGAAACACCTATTTTGCCTTGACATAATGACTGAAATGAAACCCAAATGCGCACAAATCCATATCGATAGGCACTATACTCAGGAACAACTTGTATGCATTTTGTTCCATTACCGTCGTTATTTCGAGAAGAAATGAATGTTGCTAGGCGATTTATTGTATTGTTACCCCATGCTAGCATCACATACTTTTTCTCTCATAATATTACATTTACGTCAAAACTGACTTCAGAAACGCATTTCTTGTATAATTCTAGCTCAGAATGACATATCATACGACCCCCTTCCCATTTAAGGAAATAAATCTATATTTAATATGACTGACTTCAAAATGGCGGTCTACAAGGAGGTACTTCCACCCAGTACCCATTACTATGTATTTGCTTTCCATTTCTTTTAGCAATTTAAAAGTATAATGGTATTTCAACACTCGATGAAGAAGCTCGAAACCGAGTGGAGAAACTTTCGAAATTCGGACGGGAAGGAAATATCAGCAACTAATCCATATAAGCTGAAATGGTCAGAAAAGATTAAAAAAAAGAAATAAATGCAAATAAATCAAGATCATCCAAAGAGGACAAAGAACTGGAGGACAAGATAGTAGCAGAAGTAAATGCCGAATGGGAAGAGGCAAATAAGGCATCAGAAACTTCGATGGAGTTAAGAAGGGTAAGGAAATTGAGCCTGTCCCGTGGGGAGGCGATAGACGTCCAAGAGATTGGAACACCAACTATGACAGAAGACCCAGAAACAAGAAAGAAGAGAGTAAGAACACCGGAGGAAGAAGAAACGAGCAAAAGACACAAGGATCAGGAACAAACAACAGAATTAAGGATACGCGTTGCTTACCTGGAAGGAAAGATAGAAGAACTTGAGAGAAACAACAACAAACTTAGCAAAGAAAATGACAGATTAAGAGGAGAGGAACTTAAATTGGTGAGGTGGCAAACTAAAGTGGAGGAGAGAGAGAATGAGATCGAAAATCTGGAAAGGAAACTGAAGGAAGAGAAACAACAGGCTATCGACGCAGCCATTAGGATCAAGGAATTAGAAATTATTAGTCAACAAAATGAACATAGAAGATTGGATGTAGAAGAAAAAATAACTCAATTGGAGGAAGAAATAAAAAAATTGTACAGAGAGAATGGAAGCCTCAAGAATGAAACAACAAAAACAACAGCAGCGGTCGTACCAACGTTTGCGGACATGCTGAAGAAGAGAGAAGAACTGCCGGAGAAAACAAAAATTATAGAAGCCAACAAAAGACAACCAAAACCTACCATACTAATAAAACCGAAGGATGGTGAATCGATAAAAGACATAAGAATGAGGCTAACAAGGACTATTGGAAGAAATGATAAAATTAATTTCCAAATGGTACAAACAAGAACTGCCCTAGTATTGCAGATGGCGACCACACAAGATGAGGAGAAGCTGATTAACCACCCGGGAATTGGCAGAAGCTTCGAATCAATAAGTAGAGTGGAAAAGAAGAATCCGCTGATGATCGTCTACGGAATCCCAGTGGAACTACAAGAGAAAGAGGTATTAGAAGAACTAATAGAGAGGAACTTACCAGAAATAACGGAAGAACAGAAGCAATTGATAAAAACAAGATTCAAAACAGGACCGAGGGACAGGGACAGATACCACTTGGTAATCGAGGTCCCTCGATCGGTGAGGGAAATCCTACTCCGCAGACCAAAAATATACATTGGATATGAAGCTACAAATGTCAAGGACTACTTAGTAGTCACCGTTTGTATGAAGTGTAAAGATTACGGGCATATCGCGCGGAACTGCAGAGATGATGAAAGATGCGGCCATTGTGGCGAAAAGGGCCATAAAAAACTAGAATGTCCGGACAAAAACAAAAATAAAGTATGTATACCATGTCATAAAAAAGGGAAGAAGTGCGGGATAAAAACACAACAGGAGTGTCCTCAATATAAGATGCAACTCCAACGCACAATAGAAAAGTTCGATTATGGACCCTAACCAAACATCAGCGGAAGGAGAGGAGAAAAAACACAAAAGAAGAAACCCCCCGTGCAGACAGAAAAGAAGTACAGAAAGATTGGCAGAATTTAACAACAATAAGAAAATAGATATTTTTAACAATTGGATTATAAATAGTAACGCTATTGATACGGACAAATACTTAAAAGAAAAATTAGGACATATTCACCTAGATGATAGAAACCAATTAGTTTTGCACTTTGTAAACCCGGAACTAGCAACTTTCCCGAGAGGGTTCGCCCAGGTGGTTGCCCTGTCACATGACGGCTTTGACCTGGATGAGTACGAGAGGGAGGAGATCGAAGTTAGAGATAAACAGTTTTTGGAAATCTTTTTTAGTGAAAACAGATATGGTTGCAGAGTACTGCATATTAAGTCTTCGAAGCAAAACTTTCTCGCGGACCTAGATCTTCTTATGGATCTGCTGTCAACAATGCAAGGATCAAAAAGAAAGAAGATAACAATCCCAGTCATAGGAATGGGCCTTTGGAAAGCTACCCCAAAGGAAGTCTTAAAGATTATGAAGAGGTGGGAAAATAAAATCCAAAACATCGGATTCGAGATGGTAATAAATGACCAATTACTCTTTGAGACAATAAAAGGTAATTTGGAAGACATCGGAAATCTAGAAGAACAAAATCAAATAAACAAGGAAAATATAGTGGAAAACAGAAACGAGGGTAGAACAGAGGGTAGAACAGAGGAAAAACAGGAACAGACAGCGGATTCGAATGACGACTCGGGAGAAAGCGAGGAGGACAAGCAGACTATACCCGAACAGGAAAGGACTTACAGGAAGAAGAAGAGCTGGAAATCCTGGATCCCGAGGTTTTACAAAAGAATAGGTAAAGTAAAGGAGTATAGGAGCGATGCTGCAGTCGTAGAAATACCGAAAAAGGAAACATTAGACGGAATAGACACTACTCAGAACATGCCTGACCTAGGGGAGAGAGAGCTGACGGACCAAGAAACAAAGATGATTACATCTCACCCCAGAAGTCTGTACACCACCCTGCAACTGGACTATAACCTGTCGAGACTTGAGGAGACCAACACACTGACGGCTGCACTGAGAGTCATTATAAGGAACATACACCCACAAGGGAAAAGCATCACCTTCCCGATAATTGAAGAGGTAGACAGAATTAATCTAAAATCAGATGGAATTACTTCGGACCCAGGCGACCTGCTCAAGCTGGTAGACAAGGTTTTTGAAAGAAGAAATGAGACTTTTCGACTGAACAGCGTCTACAGACAGTTTGTCATGGCATATGGTCGGATAGCCTTCAATCCAGCAGAAAAGTTTCCTGCATGCTACGTTTACACTAGACAACCATAAACCATGATTAATATCATCCAGCTCAACGCGGATAGATCTAAACTAGCATGCGCTGAGCTGAGACACCTATGTGAAGAGGAGAACGTGGACGTAGCATGCCTACAGGAACCGTACACAAGAAAGGGAAAACTACAGGGATTTCCGGTAGATGTCGTGGCGGTGCTGCCGAGGGAGGAGAATCCTATGGTTGCAACGCTGATATTCAATAAGAATATAGAAACCCTAGAGCATGCCCAATACTCGGACAGGTGGGTCCAGTGTCTAGAGATAACTACTAAAAAGAGAAAGTTGTTAGTGGTCAATATTTACTGTCAGTTCTCTCTTCCGACCGAGATGTTTGTAATGAGACTGGAGAATATTCTGAATGCTTTTAATAATAGAGATATACTGATTTTGGGGGATCTGAATGCAAAGTCACCGCTGTGGCACTGCCCCGGATCTGACGGTAATGGAGAAATGTTCGAAGAGATGATCCAACAGTTTAACCTAAACATCCACAATAGAGAAGGACAACCGCCGACATTTAGGGGCAGGGCTGGGGCGGAGTCAAACATCGATGTAACCTTGTCCGGGGGAAACGTGTATAATAACTTAACGGATTGGAGAGTCGTGGAAGATGCAACAACGAGTGCCCATAACGCCATCGGATTTAACATAAATTTAAAACAACAAGATCGTGAAGAGGATGAAGAAGACAAAACGGCATTTAAATATAATGTAAACAAAATAAACTGGAAAAAATTTAATAACAAACTACACTTACCACAGATTGACATAAACTGTAATATTCATAACTTGACGGAGGAACTAGAGCTGGTCACAAAGAAAGCCATCGAAGAAGCCATCCCAAATAAAAAAGGTGGAACTAAAAAGAAGAAAACGTATTGGACAGCGGCATTAGATAAACTAAAAAGAAAAACAAAAGCAGCTAGAAGAAGTTACAGAGCGGCTGGAGACCACGAGTTGAGGCAAAGCAGACTAAACAAGTATAGGGAAATCAAACAACAATTCGAGAAAGAGCTACGCGAACACAAAAAAAGAACCTGGAACAAATTCGTAGAGGATAATCTTAGTCTAGACCCATGGGGAACACCCTACAAGATTGTGATGAGTAAAATAAAGACGAGGGGCACCCTAAACACCTTGAAAAACGATAATGGGCAGTTTACCACCAGCTGGAAGGATACTACAGAGTTACTCTTAGCAAAATTGTTCCCCGATGATTTAGAAAATGAGGATAATGAGCAGAATACACTCACGAGGGAAGCATCCATGACCTATAACCCCGAGCGAGAGGAAGAAAATAATGAAGAGCTCAACATTACAAACTGGGACGTTGAACAAGCCATAAAAAGTCTTAGAAATGGAAAGGCCCCAGGCCCAGATGATATAAAGAGCGAAATCTATAAAGAAAACAAAGATATCTGGACTCCATACCTCGTAAGGCTTTTTCGCGAATGCTTAGAACAAGGAATCTTCCCAAACACGTGGAAGAAGGCAAAGCTGGTTATACTCCTGAAAGGCGAGGATAAGGATAGAACAAACCCTAAGTCATATAGACCTATCTGCCTGCTAAACGTCGTAAGTAAAATAT
>JAGDQP010004722.1:70390-83044 GCA_022664845.1 Lepisma saccharinum | reverse complement strand
CACTACACACCCACATATGTTCATCCAAGAAAAATGTTGTTGCTACGCGCCTGTCCCAATTTATTTATGTGCAACCCATATTCAGTTGCTACGTGTCGTTCCCCTCCTTCCACAGTTCAAAGTTAACGGGATATTACTTTCCGAACACCCTATACGTAGGAGAATATGAAAATTTACTATCAATCTTCTAGTTCTCTAAGACAGTCTTATCATTTCGTGTAAACGTTCTCTTCCAGATTTTGCTGAAAGATGTAGAGGAGGAACATTATAAAGAATAACATGCACTTTGAAGAAATTATAGTAATAATAGTTCTATTGACGTCAGGTAGAGGTTTTGACGTCACAAGCATTGAGCAGGATTCAAAAATTACAAGATGAAGTGTTCTCAGCACACATACACACAGAGAGAGAGAGAGAGAGAGAGAGAGACAGAGAGAGAGAAATATCTCGACTTCCTTTTTAAAGAACATGTCGGACGTATAATTTTGGATGTGAGAAATAGAATTACTACAGAATGATTCCAAAAATATCTTTACAAAATGACTATGCACATCCAGAAAGAAAGTTTCAAAATGCGCTTCGTTTCCGAAATATAGAGGAGCGGTGTCGAACTTCGAATCCAAAATCGAATTGTTATGATGATTACTTTTCGATAAATCATACATTCAGCATTAATGTAAACTTATATTTTTTTCAGGGACTGGTTTCTATTAACAGGGTAAGATAATATTATAAGTTAAAATTGATGTAGTGTTGCAAACCTAGTATGATTTTTTTCCCCTAATGATACTACGATTATTTTATTTGATGTTTGTTTTTTCCTAATATTGATCAACATAACTTTGGAAGCAACGAATATAGTGTTGCTAAATGTGACTACTACGAGGGGTTGAAGCGCACAAAACAAACATCTTCAACCCTCAACCTCATAATATAATATTCATAATTTACGACACTGCATTCTCCGTAGTTTACAAGGTATATTTATCCTCTCCAAGGGAATAATACCAAATATCAAATAAATAGATGTAGTGTCATTTGAAAAAAAAAAAAAATATAGAAAACTTTAACCAGATAGGAGACACTGTTTTTTTTTTTTTTTTTTTTTTTTTTTTTTTTTAAGCAATATTTAGAAATCAACTCTTCAGAAATATAATTTATATTTTAATTCCTGACTTATCGTGAAATTTGAATTTTACTTACCATTGTAATAAGCGGATTTTGTACTCAAAATACCTCGAAATCAAAGAGGAATTTGACTCATGTAGAAAATAACTTTTTTTTAAATATATATTTTGGTATTTTGTTTGGGTCACCGCACAGAGTTTCTCTCAAAAGCTTGGAATCGCCCTGTACAAAAATACGACGATGTTTTTACAAGTTTCTTCATCATATGAATATGGTTTTGCAAAATATTATAAAATAATCTGCTTTTACAGTTTCGCAGTGCCGACTCGTGAAAGTCCAGTTTAAATTAGCGTTTTGATTCATTTGGAATTTTATGGTTCGGTGCTTCATGTTGGTTATGCAACCACACATTTTTTTCATAAATCGTTCAGCAGACGGAATCTGTTTAAGATATCGACTTGCAGCAAAGAAATTATTGTTGCCTGCTGGAAAGTCGTCTAATTCATGCACATTTTAATCTATCTTTATTGAAGAGAATTTCTGGGAATCCATTGTGCAGCCACTCAATTATTTCTAAGTATAGATTTTTAGATAGAGTTGGTTGGATGTCGCACCAGCTCTACTATTACTGTTATTCGAAATATTAAGCTAAAACGTTCATTTTTTCCGTACTTACGGAAGCTTGATCTGAAACTAAGCGGAATTCGACAAATGACAAAGATACATTTTTCTTATTCTGATTAGAGCTTTCCGTTCGTAGAGTTTTGACTTCTATTTTCTGTCCACCCTGTATATACAATAACTACATTTGAGCGTTGTTCTCAAGTATCTGACTGGATGAAGACTCTTCGAAGGTACTGTCTCGCAGTAGTCTGGTTAGCGTAGGCGATAGACCTTTGGGTGGCTGATTGGGAAACCTGGGTTCAATTCCTACCGAGGTAAAGCTCTCTTTTTTCTCATTTTTATTATGATGGACTACGATTGCAAATACATAAAAAAAAAATACATTCCCAGCGAAAAGAGATTCCAAATATCACGTTTTATTTTCAAGCGGAAATTAGTCATCTTTTTCTCCTATGAAAATCCGCTCTAAAAGAGTGGTCCCTTTTTCCGCTATCGTAAAATGAAATATTCCGCTCAATTCGAGCGGAATTGCGCTTTTCCGAATTTAGTGTATAGCTAGTGTATTCATGCGTATTTCGTAATACTATCTTTCCTATACGATGAACGTTTCTCGCATATTTCGGTTAACTTTTAGCCATTCACAGCAGTAACGGATGTTTGTTTATAATTCGTTAGTCGCCATGTTTAGAAGTGCAGAATCCTAGCGAAAACAGATGAATGAATCCATCCGCATAATTTAGTTTTATAATAGATATCAAGTTATGTTGTAGTAATTCCCCGTCTTACTGTGAGTGAAGATTCATCACTAAAATCCGATCTGACTGTAGGAAACACAGCACTGTTAAAAGATTTCAGTACTTTTCTGAAAAATATCAGGGCACTTGGCTGTACGGAACGTTTCAAAATCAAAAAACTTTCGGTTTCGAGGAATATTCAAACAAAAAAATACTTAAAATTATCACGTTGTGATTATTATTCGGATTTTTTTTTTATTATTTAGTCAGTAAGGTCTCCTGACGCAAAAATCTGCCTACCTGATACTACTAGAAATTCGTTTAATGACTGCAGTGGTTCATGTTATCTCGCGGTAGTTATTTGCGTATATCCTTTGTGCTGAAGTAACATACCAAAATGGTAGTCTTTCGTGAACCAGTGTGCTGTGCTCAAATTGTTTTGGATTAACACCGATATATTTTGTTGTGTAGAATGTTTCCAGTGTTGTCTTTGAAAGGATAAAACAATAAATTCATTCTACTGTATAACCGAAGTAATAATTACAAAGATATAATTTAATATGGAATTTAAATGTTTCTATAGTGATTTCTCCGAAGACGGGTTTGTTTATATTGAAATTGAAATATAATGAAAAAAAAACTGCCTTAAAATAAATTTACCCATACAGCAATATGATGACGTGAGTTGAATGATCACCTCTTTCATATCCAATGGTATTCAACATGTCCATTATCTTAAAGCCTACAAATCGATTTTCAAGAACGAAACGATAAAAAATATCTGCCACGATTCTATTTTGAAAAAAGTCATTTTGCTGCGGCGTTTCCTTCATGATGTAACAAATGATGTTTTTTATTTCTTCTATTATTATGACCTGGATTTTACGTTCTGTTTGTGACACGTTTGTATATGTTCTTTAAATAGATATTATTATATACGTGCCAAAACAAGCATGCTTAGAATAATATTTTCTATTAATTTCCTAACGTTTTCCTCTGCGGGAAGAAATGTTTCTCGTAGAAACATGAATGAGGAGTGAGTACTCTCCATGAAGTATCACGAATCAAAATGGTTGGTCGGTCTGGTTACAAGACCTGCCCACGCACTTGTTCATCCACAGAAGTACATTTCCACTTAACATTATTTCCTTTTAAAGTTCAATTCTATGATGTGTGTACTTACAAGGAAAAACACCAGAATTTAAGTAAAATATCTTCTCCTTCTGTAAGAGTATCCTCAACTTTCTGGTATTTATTTAGTTATATATCTATATCTATCTATCTGGAAGAGAGATCATTATCAATATCGTATTTATCCACTTTTAGTTCACTACTGATGAAGGTCTGCTCTTTTTTTTCACAATTATATTTATTTAATTATGGTCTTTTGGCATCTTTGGCTCAAGTCGGGATGAAGATGATAAGGGAAGGTAGCGGCCAAGGCCTTACTTAGGATACTATCCGGCCATTCGTCTGATGAAGTTGAGGAAAACCCTGGAAAACCTCAGTCAGGATGGTCGGCCGTGAGATTCGAACCCGCATTGCCGATCGGAAGTGCGCGACGTTACCGCATGAACCACGAGCACAGAGTCTTCTTTCAGATGCTGACTTCATCCATGTGGCTCCTGAAAACTGTTTGATTTCATTTATCCATAGTACATTTCGTTGTCGTCCATGTCGTTTCTTTTCTCTGAGAAGTACGACAATGTACAGGGTGCTTCAAAATATCACCGACTAAACCACCTCAGGAGATTCGTGATATGAAAATAAATATAGATCATCGATGGAGCACGAATGATTCGTTTCGGCGCTATAGGCTACCGGAATGGAGCACTTGTGTACCCTTGATGGTCTATACCTTTTATTTATTTTCGTATCACGAATGTCGTGAGGTAGTTTTGTCGGTGTTATTTTGTAACACCCTGTATATTCAAAAATGCAATCCTTCTGACAAAAAAAAGTAGCACACCAATTGCATATCAGTTTTCTTTATAGTTTCATGAATAAAGACTGAAAACAATATTCTACATTTGATTGCAGTCGATCAAGAAACTGCAAAGAAAGATTGCTCCTTGTTAGTATTGTAAAATGGAGCCCCATTTTCACTTGACGAAAACGTCTTTTTTTACAACTTATGTCAGGTAATTTTGATCATTTCCTTACTTAGTTATTTAACAGAAATCCTTTTCTGTAAAACAGAAAAACTGTAATCTCTGTCTACTGTTCATTTTGTAAAAACACAAATAGACCCTAGTTTTGTTTTGTTTTGTTTTCTAAAGTGTTGTATTTAAATTTATGAAGAACATTTTTGTGTTCTGTAAAAGCCACAGGTTGTGTTATAAAACTCAACAAGATTTTAATTTTATTTTATATCTAGTTTTTCATTTTTTATTGATTTTTTTCTTCAATGGCATATCTCCTCCCAGATCAGGGCACGTTCGGTACAAGGTAAAGCGTTTTTGCTAAGTATTATTGTTGCTTAATTCTTTACGAAACATTTTATTTTGGTTAGAAGAATCATAATGACAACATTGAATTTTAAATCTGAATTTAATTTATGGCCTTTAGGCATCTAAGTCTCAGGCCGGGACAGGGGAGGACAAATAATTCACGTAAATCCTTTGCACTGATTTGCCTGAAGAAAAACCCTGAAAAAAAAGTCAGGATGGTCAGCCACTGGGATCGAACCCACGACCTACCGAATACTACAGCAACGCTCTCCTCTGAGCTACAGCGGCTCGTTATGACAACATTGAAATGAAAGTGTCTCTCTATTATCAATTCTGGCTTCTAAATCGACCAATGAACATTGGAAGCATTTTAATCAAAGTGTCCCGACTACCATTCCCAGTTGTAGTATTTTCAAAGTATTAACAAAGGTTATAGGTTGATTCAGCCCGAGCCGACCTCTGACTCGAAGTTAGAACCGATTCGCGACTGAAAGTTTGAGAGAAACACTTCTACGAAGAGCTTGTCTTAACTATAGCTCTTCAAATTGAAGTGTGTAGTGAATGTTGGTCTGTGCGGTTTAAGCAACATCCTGTAATTTCTAAGGGTAAAAGAGCGAATGGGAACTTTGACGACTGCAGACAACAGTGGAGGCACGATGAAGATGGTAATGGTCGCCGCGGTAGCAAATGCCCGGGGTGGCATGCATACTTCCCGATTTTGTACGTGGGAAGTCCCGGAGACAGCGAAGCGATGTACCTAGTGCCATTAGTAGTTGTGTCTGTTTGAATGGGGCAGGTTCTGGAAGACTGAGGAAACCGTGGGCGGAGTGGAGCTTCGTGTGTACTCGTGCACTTACAGCACAGTCATATGAGACCTCGGAGTGAAACTTGTGGATCTTCATCGGAGCTGCATCGGTTTGGGACCCCGAGGGTGGCCGTTGAAGAGAAACCTAGCGCAGCGATGCACCAGATGCCTGAAGCAGCCACGCCAAGTTGAATGGGTGAATCAGCAGTAGCGGGTCAGTGGTCACCGCGGTAGCAGCAGTCCGGGGCGGAAAACACACAAGATGTCCTAGATGTGCAGTGTCCTGTCAGTCGGAGTGCATCCAAGATGGATCCTGGTTGGAGCGCTGTGTGTGGGAAGCCAAGGCGACAGCGGATTTGTCCCTCTGTCACACTAGTTCTGTAATTTGTCCCTCCCCATTGCTCTTCTCTTATTCTTTTAGATAGTAATTAGTGTTATCCAACTAACAAACTCATATGTACCAGTTTATACCTGCCAACCTGGGTCAATTCATTCCTGTAGTAATTTAGATGTAGCGGGTTTTTCCCGGCTTCACCGGGTTTTTTCCCTTCCAAAATTGATCTCTTTGTTCTTTCCTATTGTCTTTCTTCGCCTTCTTTCTCTATTCCCGATGTAGTGATAAATGTCTTCGGATAGAAACCTCTAGAATACCTCAGATCCTTGCTTTTTAGTATTCATATACTAACTGCATGCGGAGACCTCGGTAGAAGTTGGAGAGAGGTCACTCAGCGGGGAGGGACTTTCGAGGGCTCTGCTTTCAGAATTTTTCTGTTTCACTGTTACAGGCATTGTTGTAATTGAAATTCACTGACACATGACGGTTATTTATAGTGTCCTCGGGGCTCCAGTTTAAAGCCAATGAACACGTGGAAAGGGGTGTAAGGAACTAGCTCCAGGCACAAGATGGTCAATTTTTTGTGACAATCTTAAAAAAAATGTCCTTGATTTGTAGAAATGTGCAGCGAAAGGACGCAACTATGTAAAATAATATAGCAAGTAAAGAAAGAGTAAGTTTTGCGAAATAGTTTTCACCAAAAAATGTTGCCTACAACATGTATCCATTTCAAGAGCTGTAACTGGACAAGCTAATTGAAACAAAAGATCTAGTCATGAGTGAATGGTTGTATCGCATCAGTACTGATATTTATTGATGCATTATGAAATGGGAGGTGTTTCTTTTTATTTAACCCTCGTAAATACATATTGGAGACAACTGTAAGATTTGAATTAGATTATGCCAGTCGAATGTGAGAAATGGATTGCTAAAACAACGACCATTGTGAAATTTATACTATTGTATTTATTACTCAAGTCTAATGCACACCGTTTTCAGCCGAATGTAGTCTCCAAAACCGGAGTGCGAATTAGAATCAATGACGCACTACTTTCGTATGCATTCTGCTTATGTTTCTGTTTATGTTCTGCAGAGCGACTAAATTTTGGAGACATTTGGCTGAAGAAAATGAGCATTGGTATCCACTATAATTCTAAGTAAGCATTACGTCTAAAGTGAAAGTTATAAAAAAATGTAAGCTATTCTTACTACTGTATCACTATGCAGGGAAAAGTAGAAACCCCTCATTTTTCTACTGTATGATGAGAATCCAACCTCTAAAATATATTTATTATTGGAGCTGCAGAGGTATTATGTTATAAGCAATTTTATAAAATATATTTTGTGTATTTTAACACATACACTTTACCACACCATGATAGAAGCTGTGAAGTGCTTTTGATACGCAGTAGTTATAGTGACTATATTATCAGGGTGTCTACTGACCTGGAAAACCTGGAATTAGCCTGGGATTTTACTTTGGACATGGAAAACCTGAAATAGACCTGAAAATCTAGCAGAAACCGGGATTTTTTTTTTTTTTTAAGTTAACTTCATTAATTTCACTCTGTAAACCTTTTAAATAAAATTTATTGGGTTTGTAAATTTAAGGCTACAGAATGAGGTACTTAAAGTAATTATTTTTTGTAAGAGGCTCTCAGGGACTCCCAGACTTGAGTACTGGTGTGCCGACCCCGAGGGTACCCGAGCTGATGTCAGCCATACTTCTTCTTTCTGATGCTCTGTTTTTCTCCTCCTTTCATCTATCTCTTATCCTTTCCTCTAACCATGCATGTCTTGTTTTATTTTCTAATGTGCTTATGTATTTGTGTCTGACGTTAAACTAAGTTTCGAAGTTACCTTAATTTCAGTACATATTTTGTCAACTATTTGAATTCAAATGAAGCCATTTTAAACGCACCGAGGACCCAATTGCAACTATTATGACTCACCTTAAAGTCTTTAATATCGCCACCTTAAATAGCTGCTTCAAAATGAATTGGATAGGTTTGGAACGGCACTTGCTCAGTCCTCAGGCCGTCGTTGAGATGTAATTTAAGTGTGTGTGTGTAATATTTTGTGAGGTTAGATTGTATGTTAAATAGTGTAAATACTAAACAGCCAATTTACTGAGGTACACTTTTCTTAGGTTCTCTACCATTGAACCACCGCGGCCTCTATTAGGTTTTTGGTATTTGCGGTACAGGTAAGATGTTGGTTGAAAGCCTCACAACCACGTCAAGGTCTCTTACCTTCTGTGAGGGCCTCTAGTATTTTTAAAGTTGGTAGAGGGACGCAAGATTGCTTGTACCGTACAATCTTGCGCCGGAGAACCAACTCACACAGCGCTTGGTCGACTGTGTGTACGCGGCTGGTGTTCTCGAAGTACCGTACTATTTCTGAAGACATGATAGTGAGATTCTTGCCGGGTACTCTTCAGCAAGTCATTTGTTTATTTACTTGTGTCGGACGCACGCGAATGTGAGTGTAGATATTTTTCGAATATTGAAGAAAAAATGTAGTCATGGATTCAGTGATAAAAAAAGTATTGTTAATAAAACATAGCTTTTGTTGTACTTCGTTGCATGGTTAGTGCATTACCACTTGACGATTGTTCTCTCTGCTAATTGTACAGGACAACAATGCAATTTCCTTGAACTATCGTTTATATTATAAATAGCTAAGTCGTGAACTTTATGTAGACAGTGTTCAGAATGGTCTAAACTAGGCGTGGCGAATTTCTTTCTATAAGAAAGCCAATATATGATGATTGGTCGTGTCACGGGCCGTCGTCAGAAATAATGAATATAACTAGGATATCAATCAGTCTTCGGTCGATTTTATAACACACATAATTTAATAAAGTTTTTATCGTTCCGCGGGCACAAAATAAATGTCGCCCGCGGACCAGTTGTTGCCTGCTCTAAGGTATTCAAGGGTTAGTGTTCGGATATACTTAACATCCAGTGTGGTTAACTCTTGGACAAATTTCTGACGGTCATTGGAACTGAACTCTGTGATATAATCACTTAGTCTGTCCATACATGCAAGTTGTCGGAGGTTGGAAACCATGTTTTTTCTCTAACTTATCCAGAGTTTACATGTTCAAGGTAATTATCACTTCCTAAATGGAAGTTTTAATTAATCACAACGGTACCATCTGCTCTGTTTCATACAAACTGCGGTAAACAAATATTGATCTTTCTTTTTGTTTGTTTAGACACAGTAAGGAATGTTTCAAAGTTTTTTTTAAGTTTTAATAATGTTCTTAACCACACTGACTATAGTTATTTGTAATGAAACACAGCCAACATCTTTTGTTTATCAGACATGTTATTTCATTATTTGACTATTTTCCTTCAACTCTTCCGCGTTTAATCTTTGTAACCTACAAAAGCTGAGCAAGTTAATCGCTCGATTAAACTAAAATTGCAAATTATGGCTTCAGAGTAATTTTAAGCAATAAAAAGAGAATACGGAAGACTCACTTTACATTGTTTTCGAAATTAAATGAAATAAATCTTCTGTTGAGGTTCTGTGTTACTCGTTTCGACTCCTGTGATTTGAAGTTTCAAAAATATTGTGCTAATTCAGAAATTTAAAAAAAAATGAAAAAGATAAAGTACATGGGTAACATTGCTACAGATCCAGTCGATAATAGTATATTTTCACGTTTATTTGAAGTTCGTGGCTTTCGTTCCGTTGTGAGTACTATTCATTTACGTTTATTGGTTGTACTTTAGCTTGCGTCGGGTATACTTTCTATGAACGAAATTCTAAACAGGGTGTCAATTGACCTGGAATTCTATTTTGGACGTGGAAAACCTGGAGTTTTTTTGAAGTTATTATCTTTTAACTTTAATTTTCACTTTATTAATGTCCACTCTGTAAACATTTAGAAGAAAGAACCTTTACTGAATTGGTAAATTTAAGGTCACAAAATGAGGCACTTAAGGTAATTAGCTTTTATAAGAAGCTCCTAAGGGACTCTCAGACTTCTTGTGACTGCGGGTGTAGGGGCCCAGAGGGTACCCGAGCTGATATCAACCATTTTCTTTCTGATTGAAGTTCTTGTTTTCACCTCATTTCATTTTTCTGTTATTCTCTACTATAATCGTGCATTTCCTTTTTTTTTCTAATTGGGCTAATATGGTTATGTGCTTTGGTTCTTGTGTTAAAGTTAAGTTTTGAAATTGCCTTAACTTCAATTATATTTTGTCAAGTATTTGAAGTCAGATAGTCATTTTAAACTCTCAGAGGACACAATTACAACTATTATGACTCACCTTAAAGTAAGGTTGTTTTTATGTCGTCCTCTTAAGTATTTACTTCAATAAGAAATGGCTAGATCTTTCGGAGCAGCTGTCGTTCAGTCTTCAGGCCGTCGCTAAGATGTAATTTAAGTGTGTGTAGCTTTTTATGAGATTAGATTGTATGTGAACTAGTGTAAATACTACGACCAGCTAATTTACTCAGCTATACGTTTCTTAGGTTGCCACTTATTTATCCTAGATTACTCTATTTCGATGTCTTAAAATATACTCGAACAGGGATTTGTTGTAAATATGGCCTAAATACATATTACCTACACATGGCAGATATTCGACTCCATATTCTTCCCATATTTCCCCAGCTACTCAAACTACCTTCTTTTTTTTACAAGTCTTTGGTATCTAGCAACAGTGACAGAGAAGTAATTTTAAAATAGTGTATTTTACATTTGGACTTAAGTGTTTCGGTTAATAAATAATACACATCTTTCCACATACATACATAAACTTCACAATACGCAATCTAATCTCACAAAAACTAGTCGCACTAAAACTACATCTCTACCGCGCCCTAAAGACGGGGCGACAGCTGCTTCGAAAGACCTAGCCATTTCTTATTGAAGCAAATAGAAGACGATATTTAAAAGCTTGAAATAAAATAAAAATGTTTCGTTTGTTTGCAAGAAAATGTTATAAATTAATGCATTGTATAAATGCATTATATAATAAATTGTATAAATGCATTTGTATAACTAAAGTAACTAGCCATTCCCCCATTCAAAAGGAATAGCAGTAAAATGTGTTTCGAATTTAGGTTTTACATGCACATGTTGTTAAAGAATATTGGTTAGTTTTTCCATTGAAACTAATATTTCCATTGAAACTTTATTTTGCAATATGAATTATACATTTAGGTTGTGTATATACTATTTGGTTGGTTGTTGCTGCATAATTTTCTCGACTGCCTTCTGGTAGGGAATATTCTACTTTATTTTCTTGTTTGAAATCTATCGAAAATGTGCATATTTTTTATGCTCTATAATGACTCATTTTTTTATAAATTAATGACCTGGAAATAGAGGCAAAATAGACCTGGAAAAACCTGGAATTTCAAAATTAACATTTAGTAGGCACCCTGAGTATTCATATTGCATTGTAGTATTATGTGGGAAATGTAGGTTTGACTATACGTAGATGCCTCTTGCCAACATCTATGAATGTAATCTATTTATCCCACTATATATGATATGAAGAGCACTGTAAAAGAACGTGCTTTGTCCATTTTATTGATTTAACAAGATAATGTTTTAAAACTTCTGAATTAGCATTGTGTATACTGTAGCTGCACATCAAATAAAGATTTACTTGCAGCAGACGGACTATGCATGCTATCTTCATGCATGATAGATTGTTAAAAAGGTCCTTGAAAGATCTAGCTGATAGCACTCGTCTCAATTTCGCCAAAAATGGACAACGCACGTTGTTTTCCTGTGGTGTTCATAAGGATACCACTTGGGTGCACTTTAGATACTACTCCAAGCTCAAAGAATATCAGTAATGCTCAATGTTAAAGCGGTGACAAGAGGGAATAACAAGAAACTCGTTTAATATAGAATACCGGTTACAAAAACTCATACAACTCCAGAGTTTTTACACCAATAGCTTCCACAAATTTGATTACTTATTGTGTAAAATATTCTCTTGACACAAACTGAATTGAGATCAAAGTTTTCACTATTTGCAAAGTTAGTATTCTGAACTTCGGGATTGTTGGAATTTCGAAATATCGGTCAGAATTTCGAAATTTCCTCGTCGGATATCGAAACAGTGCAGCATCTACAGTTAAAATAGACAAAATTAGAAAAAGAATCATAAGTTGTCTTCCATTGTCCTAAGTGGATGAGTGATTCGCCGACTTCGATTTCTAGAGGAAACTGTTGAGATTCAGATTGGTTCGTACTGGTTCAGATTCCACCTGGCAGTGTACGCCTTCGGACATTATCTTCAACTGATAGTGACTTAAATCTTCCTAACAGTCGTAAACCAAAATCCCCCATTTTAATATGGTTTTCTTGAAAATGTTCCATTTCCGGAAGATCGAAGATGATTTGTCGTAATTTCATAATAAAGACAGCATAACAAGATTTGACAGTTTAATTTTTGCGCGCCATTGTAAAACAAATATACTGTAATGTTTTTATTTCTCTCTCTTGGCCATATTCATTCATATGTCCCCCCGCCCTTCCTCTCTCTCTCTCTCTCTCTCTCTCTCTCTCTCTCTCACACACACACACACACACATTTTTCG
>JAGDQP010004722.1:0-55216 GCA_022664845.1 Lepisma saccharinum | reverse complement strand
CAAATTGCCTTATTCTCAAAAGATTACGAGTACTGTCGTAAATTTTTAAATCTTGAATCTGCATAACACTGACCGAACTGCCGTAACTCAGTGGTATAAAAAGCGTTAGCGTAACATTCGGGAAGTCGTAGGTTCAAGCCCAGAGTTTGCCCATCCTGTCTGAGATTTCTCCAGGGTTTTTCTCAGTCGCAACACCTTCAGCATAGGCCCTGGTCGCTCCCGAATTCTTTCCCCTCCGCTATCTCGGCCTAAGCGTTAAATGCATAATGGTCATAAATAAAATTCAAATTTAGAACATAGACGGAAAAATTTTAATTAGCTGTTCCCTTGTACAGAACAAGGCATCATAAATTATTGACTGATTCTGACAAATATTGTATTTTTTTTTTCAAACGTTTAATCAACAACTATTATGTAAAATAATTGTATTGCTATCAAACTTCTATATTTAACACCTTCTTGTTTACCTGTATATCTGTCTGCTGTTTGTAGGCCCATATCCATATGTATCTTGTATGACTTAGTGCTGTATTGGCACCGCATTAATAAATATTGCATTACATTATTATTACCACAACAAATGGAGTGATATTTCACGTTATTTATGAACGGATAAATAAAAACTTAAAGTTCCCGGAGATACTAATGCGAAAGTGTCCAGAGTGATTCTAAATTATTGCCGATTGTTTCTTTGTACTTCTCAAAGCAGAATCAACGAAATAAAACTGCTTACGGAATATGAAAGCGTAACTTCAGAAAAAAAAGACAAGGCTGTAATCGCTACATTTATGTCTGGGAGATAGTATGGCATCATACTTCAAAAATTGCGACTGTTCAAGACACTGTGTAAAGTAATCTGAAGTCAACTCACTTGAGATGTTCGAAAGATGCTAAATTAAAATGAAAAAACAAAATGTACTTTTTTACAGTGCAATTACGTGCACATTTGGTCATCAACATGAAAATAGCAAAATGTAATTAGACAAGTTCTCGGACTTTCTTACTTGTAGAAGATACCTTTCTTTACGCTTGTTAGAATCACTTTTATTTATACGACGTAAATAGGGATAAACAATCTATTGTAAAGTTAGAAACAGTAACGGTTCACTACAGTAAACGAAAGAGTTTAGTCCAACACGATTTTCAGAAATCAAAATCCTAATTCACAAAAGCTCTCTACTTTATTTATCATATTCGTCAAACAAAAATTATTTGGCACAGTAACGAAAACAAGAATTGTCTTGAACGGTTTTTACGTTCTTTTCTTTCGTTCACAATGGTTCGTGGTGTCCTCAAATCTTGCAAACTTAATTTAACTCATTTCTCGACGTCATACAATGATGAAATTTTGCACAGCGACGTAAGTTGAGTGACAATATAATATTCCATTATTATTTACTTTCATATATTTTAAAAGCATATTTTATTTTATTTTAAATATGGGTTTCTCTATCCTAAACTAAATACTAGCCTGCAACTAAGCTGGGTTTGGCTGGTTGCAGGGCACTTTAGGATCTGGGTCACAGTACATTTTAACTTGAGAAAATGTATCCGAGCACCGAAATAACTCAAAAAAGTTTTCTTAATCAATTCTTACTAAAATGTTAAAAAAAATATTTTAAAAAAGGAAACTAAAAAGTAAAAAAAAAAAAAAAAAATGAATAATTCTTATGAATCGGAAAATAAATCTCATATTACTGGATTAAATCTTGGGTTTTTTTTCCCACAAGTAGCACAAATGTGACGTCATGACAATTTCTGTCAATACTGAAATGAGACATTCGTCCCCTTGATCAGGAATAAATGTTGAGAAGAGGAAAAGGATATAACTACAGGATGTGGATCAGTATATTATTGCTATCTTTTCACTACAACAATACTTTGGTAGAAATGTACACAACGTATGGAGTCAATTTGAGCAGATATTTTGAGTGCAGGTCTTGAGTAATATGAGATTTGACTTATGTTTTCAAAAGCAAGGTAGAAATTCTACTTTTCGATGTATGGAGTAAGTCCCAGCATACTATACTGAATAGATTTATAAAGGGTGGAACAAGTAAGACTTATGTGTTGACTCCAGAAGTCAAGGGATGCAAGTGACAGGTGACGAACAGTAAAAAGTAAGAGGTAATCTTTTATATATAACTCGGAATATATGAGACACAAAACTGTCATATTTTATGCAAAAAAACCTTGGACCTTAACATATTTCGAGTTCTATCATACAAAGATTGCCTTGCACGTTTCTATTCGTTAATATCACTTGTATCCCTTGGCTTCAGAGTCGACAATTCGACATAATGAAATGTAACTGAATTTTAACTGATATAGATGCTTTGTAGTTGCACAAAAGTCGCAACTGTCTTGTTTCTCATTGCGTCAATGCAACAAATTATGCATATAATTTCGTTGTTATTTTCTCACTAGAAGATAATTAAAGTATTTGGCGTTCTCTCTTGTGTTTGTAGAAATTAACTTATTCCTTCCCTATATTTAATAGAAACATGATTTATGTTTAAAGATTCGTAAACTTAGCGTATACCCTGTAAACATTCTGGGGTACAGCACTTACATGCCCGAATGATATTCGTAGTATTGCTACGTAAGACATGTGTAGTGTCACTACAACTTCAAAATCTCCGCTTGCAAGCTCCGAACATGCGTCATTGGTTAAGGCGTCGCCTTGCTGAGTAAAAGGACCCGGGTTCAAATCTCGGAGGGTGGGAGTATTTTTTTCTTCCAAAATATATTTCAATCTCTTCATATTTATTATTAGTAATTGCTTTCTTGCATTTTATGTAGATTATCCTTGTTTGGTTTAGGGTACGTTAGGTACGGTCAAGTTCGGTTATGTATCTTTACGCTTTCGTTTCTTTATTTCAAAATATATTTGTATCTGTGTGTGCGAACCTGACCTTACCTAACCTCCGCTAACCCATGGTCACTAAAAATGCAAGAAAACAAATATTAATAATAAATGTGAACACATTTTGACAAAATGGATACTGGATTTGGAAGGGATTCACAAAACCTCTGGTAAGTGAAAAATTTAACAAAAATTCTACGACTCCCCTAAGTTTGTAAAGTATACTCGAATTCACAGAAGTCAGATACGCCAAACGTACGGAAACCCATTGTGCGAATTAACAGGGGAATGAGGGGGAAATTCCCCCTGAAAGTCTGCATGTGGGAACTCGTATAATGCATTATATTCATTTTATCACGTTATTGTCATATCAACAACATATCATCCCCCCCCCCTGTTAAAATACACAGTGTGGCAACCTTAAAGAGGTTTTTTTTTTATATTTTGTCCTCAACAAACACCGGGATGATACCATCAACTTAGGTCCTGACCGACACCTTCCGTATCCTTTTCCCTTCCATATCCCGGCCTGAGCCTTAGATGCCTAAAGGCCATAAATAGCGGTTAGCGGTGGGCATGTGCAAAAGTGCTGTTAACATTCTCTTGCACCTGTTATTTGGTATATATAACACTAATTTTATCTTTATCTTATCCCAATCTCTGTGCCGTTCATTTGCACGGTCGCGACAGTCGTAATAAAAAGAGCTTTGTAAAAACATCATTTTCTTAAACAATTCGCACTAAAAAGTAAAAAAGAATAATTTTGTTCGTGTATGATTAGAAAGAAACTCATGGGGAGCGGAAATTGAAGAATTTATAAAGTGACTGTATATGAGAGCGCGCCCCATGCGATCTGGGTGTGCATTCTGATACATCTTAGCTTTTCAATAGTAATCACTTATTTATAGACATCCTAGCAATTATTAAATAATAAATATGAACATATAAAAATATATGTTGAAAGAAAAGAAGAAGAAGAAGAAGAAGGACTCGAACCCGGGACCTTTCATTTAAGAAGCCAACGTCTTGACCAGTCGACCTGACAAACGGCACTTTCGAAATTCGAACTTGTAGTGGCAGTGCATGCGTTACGTAAGAAGCACGGCCACGTGTCTTATTTTTTGGTTATGTTCTACCACTTTAAAACATCTAAAAAAATTCATGGTTATAGAACCACTAAAAATACATAATATATATTTTTTCGAGCCAACTGTTGTCTTAGTTTTTAGGTAGATTTCGAAGAAAAATCACCTATTGAGATCGGTACGATATCAAAGTATATATATATATATTAACACGCTAGCGGCCATAATTTTGAAGATATTTGAACCAAATTTTTATATGTTGTTTCTAGGCTTAATAGCTCGGCTAAGTTCGTTAATGAGCAAAATCGGCCGCCATCTTGGATCCAAAATGGCCGCCGAACCCATTGTTGTATAGAATACACAGCCTAAACCGCTGGGGCTATTGTAATCAAATTTGGCGTAAAGGTACAACATCACTTTTTGATTACGAAAATGTTACCTAATGAGTTCAAAGACGCCATCTTGGATCAAAAATGGCGGAGTAAGAAATCTATTTTCCATATCGTTTGAGCTAGAGATACGAAATTTGACATAAAGGTGTATTGTCACTAGTAGTTCAAGAAAATATTACGAAATGTTGAAAAAGTCGCCATCTTGGATTCAAAATGGCCGCTGAGCCCATTGTTGTATAGAATACACAGCCTAAACGGATGCAGCTAGAAATATCAAATTTGGTTACACTATACATTATCATTTGTATGTTACTAAAATATTACATGATGTATCCAAAGACGCCATCTTGGATTCAAAATGGCGGACTTAAAAGTCTATTTTCCACACTGTTCAAGCTAGAAATACGAAATTTGGCATAAAAGTGCATTATGACGAGTAATTTAGGGAAATATTACAACATTTGGGAAACGTCGCCATCTTGGATCCAAAATGGCCGCCCCAAAAACCCAATTTCCAAATCATTGAGAAGGTAGAGAATGAAGGTAGAGAAACGAAATTTTCTTTGAATGTGTATGACCAAGAGTAGGTTACAATAAATGGGGCAAACCTCCCCTTTGGGGGCGCAGCCCCCCGTGGGAGGGTGCAGATGGACAACATTGTGGTATAGTGCTGCTGGGAGATTTTGGTAAAGATAAAGGAGGCGCATCCGTTGTGAGGTATCGTTGAACAGCTCTTGATGAATAATCTACAAATCAATATATAGTTTCTCGACAGCTCTCATATAAGGCGAGATTTGAATTTTTGAAAATAAAAAAAACTTCGAGATCTACCTCAGCCTGTAGGCCTACCGAAAGGGATTTTTTTTCTTTAAATTCAATTTTCAAATTTTCTAACCTCTCTAAAAATTTGAATTTGACGCCAACATAAATGAAACAATTACCATCTTGCATAGCTTTAAAGAAAGGTCATCGTCAGGGACTTATTTATGAGGGGTGTCCAGGGGATCCGGACCACCCGAAAACTCAAAGTTTTATAGAAAAATAGTGTAACTTCAGGCGTAATTATACATATTTAATACACATTTCATGCTCCGACACACCTTGGATCCCCCGGAAGCCCTTGGAACCTTCCGAAAACCAAATTCTGGGTACGTGCCTGGTATGTGTAAATCTGACCGAGAGAGATATAGCTAAACCACCAAAAAATACACTTTAATTTATTTTGAGGTTAGGTCAGCATCTTTTGAGCTGAAATGTGGTGGAGATATATATTTTTTTATATTGAATATGGTAGTTTTTTTTCCTTTATCACGATTCCTTCCAAGGCACTTTTCACCATCTTACCCTGCTAGGCCCTTTGAACTTATAAAAATATATTTTTAAGAAAAAAAGAAAAAGTATTGGGGTATCTGCACGTGTCATTTAAGGGTTTCTGCCCTTGAAACGGAAATTATGAAGGTGGCAAAATGTTTGGACCATGTAATTTTAACCCCCTGTTGGCTACACCTGGGCATTTGTTAAGGACTTGTGTTCAATAACTTTGAGCAACGCTTCTCTATTGGTAGTCGGGAAGGGGGGAAGCAAACTCGGCTTTTTTCCCACGATGGTATCGCTAGATCGAACATTCTTGAATCATTTCCGTATCGTGCGAGGGTTTACTGTTCCGTCTTCATCAGTACCAGATAATTTTCTGGTTGCAGCAGCAACAATATGTAAGTTTTACGGATAATATCGTAATAGCACCCTCAGCTCACATGTGTTCAACGTTATCACACTGATAGCACGTATTCTACTGATACTGCCAGTTCGCGTCACGTATTCTATGAGGTTTACGGCACCACCCCTATTTGCTTTGAGTTCCATCGCTCAGGGTAGAAAGACATCACGAATCGAACGTGATATCGAGAAAAATAACACGAATTTGTGATCACCCTGTATAGATCGATTGTCAGTTCATAAAGTACTGTTTGAACTTCGATATGCGGTTAGGAGTTCGCAGAGTTTACCGAAGGAGACGTCACATGAAAAAGGTTATGAACTTATGTTTTAAACTAATATGCTTTAATTTTACATACGTGATATTTGAGAATATCGTTTTCCCTCCTACCAAAGGCACTCTGTGGCATCCTATTATTCACATCAGCTGCAAACATATATGTCGAGAAACGATGATAAAGTAGATTCCTTCTCTGTTCCCCAACATACTATATAGAAATCCTAATTAAATCCGAAAGTATGGCGAGGATTCTTTTCATCTAGATAATTTAGGGAGTTCTGGTTAAGTCCCGCCTGCAGCTTTCGAGGCAAACTGAGGGTAAGCATCCGAGAATGGAGAAATTTGGGAGAAAAATCCCTTTTTTAAGAGCAGTTCGTCGTTGAAGAATTAGTCTGTGGGATTGTATTCTGGGATATTAGATTATTATTTTCCCCCCTTTCATTATTGCCTTTTTTTTTAACCAAAAAAAACTTATTGAAAAAAAGAGTGGAGAGAATATGTTTCCTTGTGGGTCGCCTTATTAAAAATATTCATCTCATAGTATGTAAGTTAGCTTAGCATTTCTAATATGCTTTGCCCATTCATTAACTGCGTGAGAGGGAAGCTAACAGCGATTATGGAGAAAAATGCAGCCAATTTTATCGCTGGAGAAAGGAAGAAGAATTCGATCTCTCTCTGTTTTGGGAGGAGGGAGGCTTAGAAAAAAACGAATTGTCCAGGTCACCAGTTAATATGAGCTCAACTACCCAAAGCAGCATAATTAAACGCTTATATTTTTCTCCATCATCAAAATCTCTTGATTATCTGACTAGACATAATACGTATGTTGCTAAACAATTTTGTATCGTTTTGTGACGGTTGTACTGGATAATCCACGTGAGGAATTTGAACGCAAGTTTCATAAGTAGAACCCAAGTTAATAAGTAATTTACACAGTCTAATGTACCGGTATCGTTTTCTATGTAATGTGGTAATAATTTAGAAAATATAAGAGGTTATTTCTAGTTTCTTCTTCAGCATTTAATAAGAAAAGAAACAAGATAGGGTAAATGGCACTATGATGGTCTTCTAACGTATTCTGATTGGTCCCATTATATCTGAAAAAGCTCTTGATTTCATAAATATACTGTATATTTACCTATATTTAAATACTGCCGCCAAGGAGACCGAATCGAAATCTTTCCTAAAATATATGAATCCTAGACATAGTAGAAGTTCATATTCATTAGTCCTTCCCATAACTTCATTTAACCTTGTATGTATGTTGCCTATCGTGCTAAATGCACGATGAAATCCGGATGTCATGGTTCAGAAATTCTGTCGGTGTTCTTACCATTCCATTGACGCACTACTTACGAATCAAGGCAGCCATTAATTCCAGAACACTAATCAATAATGTAGTCTTAACAATTCTGCACAACTATCTCCCATCACTAAGGTCCCACGACACTTCAGCGAAACAACGAAGCGCTCATAGAAGGCGCTACGATTTCTTCGTCTGCAGACTCTCCACCCGTTCCACCAAGTCTCAACTCTCAATACAGTAGCAGAAATGTATAAACAACCTCGAGTCGTTCGACACAATCGTAAACAACTTCCACGACCCCTTTCATGTAAAAATGCACCGGTTTCAGGGCGAATAAACTATTAAGCGAAGAGTTCAATGCCGCGTCGCTGGGGAAGGATATACCACTTTGACAGTATACGGATCAGATGAACTATTTTAGGGCTAAAAACTAAACCTCTTCTATAAAATATTAAACAACTAACGTTATCTACTTAAATGGCAACGCAGTATGGATTCTGTAAAAGGTTTATACAAGGACCTAGGATCGATATTTTCTTTTAAGTTTCATACAGAATTGTCACGCACCCTTCTAATTTTAATAGTCAAAGGTATCCCTGAGCGATGCGCATACGTCATGAAGAACTAGGCATGAGCACATTGAAGAAATGTCTCCAGCGTCCTAGCCAGAATATGAACATGGGTCGCCCGATTTGTACTGTCTGTCACACACGCTACCGCCTAAGCTATGACGACTTCTTTAATAGGCAAAGTCACCTAAAAAAAAAACCTTGGAATTAAATGAAAAATTGTATATTGCCTGTTGAAGTATAAAGGTATATGGAATATGGATTTTTATTTTAAAATTAACATAATGATGAAAAGCATATACGTCTTAAATTGTAAAATATGAGGTTTTATTTCAACTTTTCGAATTTTGACAGTATTTCACAGTTGTTATTAAATAGGTTTTAACTGAATTTCATAGTCCTTTTCGATTAGGTTAAGTAAAATTTTGATCTTGCCCCTAAAATTTTCCTGACCCCGCAATCCGCATGGGAATCGTACTTTGTGTAAATAAAAAGCAAAATATTTCGTGACCCGTTTCACTATAAAGTTTTCCTGTGGCTGGTGACGCGTTCCATTGTGAATGAAACTTGCAAAATGGAACTACTGAAATAAATAATATGGTTATGTATGTTGATGTATGGAATACGTTTCTTATACTTACATAATTTACGTATCCCACATTACGTTCTTGTGCACCTTTGTACTTCTATTTCATCACACTAATACTGAAGTTACCTCAAAGGTAACTATTTCTTAATTATATTTATTTTTCATAAAGAAGGGGAAGAAACCGTATTTACAAATGCTGGTGTCTTTTGTGTCTGCAGTAATCAAGACGGTTCGCGTGGCTCTGAGCTAAAATAGCCAACCCCTTAAAGCGACACCTCAATCTTATCTCTGTACATCCTTGTTCCTGAGATTTAGTTTGTGGAAACGGACGGACGTACAGAAAATTATAAGGTACCTTTTTCTTTATCTTCGCTAGCAAGGGACGTAAAAAAAGGGTGCAAGATAATCTCGTATTTTAACACTGTAAGAATTTAGAGGAATGGAAAAAAACTCAATAATAACTCCGGTTTATAAAAAGGATGATAAATCGGACTATAATAATTTCCGCGGAATCTCATTACTCCCAACATGTTATAAAGTACTGAGTAATATCCTACTAATTCGCCTAAGTGTATACGTAGATGAAATAATTGGAGATCACCAATGTGGATTTAAAAGAAATAAATCCACGTTGGACCAGATTTTCGCCTTGAGACAAATCTTAGAGAAGAAATGGGAATACAATGGGACTGTTCATCAGTTATTCATTGATTTTAAGAAAGTTTATGATTCTATCAAAAGGGAAAAACTATACAATATCCTGTTACAATTTGGAATTCCGAAGAACTAGTGAGGATGTGTCTTAGAGACCCAATAAGCAGAGTACGGATAGGTAATAATATGTTAGATAGTTTCAAGATTCGCAACGGATTGAAACAAGGTGATGCCTTGTCACCACTGCTATTTAACTTTGCTTTAGAATATGCGGTTCAGAAAATAAAAGAGGACAAAAAGGGACTAACGTTGAATGGCTTGAATCAACTGTTCGTGTACTCGGATGATGTAGATTTAATAGGGGACGATATAGATGCACTACAAAGTAACACCAATGTCTTAGTAGAAGCGTGCGATGAGATATGTCTACAGGTAAACATAGAGAAAACAAAATATATGATAACAAGCCGAAACACAGGGAATGAAGGAAATAGATGCATAACAATTAAGAATGAGAATATAGAAAAAGTAAACAAATTTAAATAGTTAGGGGCATACGTAACAAGCAAAAAACGAGGTGACGGAAGAAATAAAAAGTCACTTGCATCGGGCAACGCATGTTTCTACTCAGTTCAGAAACTCCTAACATCGCGATTAATATCAAGAAAGTTGAAATTAAAAATATACAGAACGGTTATTCTGCCGGTAATACTTTACGATTGCGAAAGTTGGAGTACGGCCCTAGCAGATGAACATAAATTACGAGTGTTTGAAAATAAAGCCTTGAGAAAGATATGCGGGCCAAAACGGGACGAGATGACTGGAGAGTGCAGGATACTGCATAATGAAGAACTTCACAGACTGTACGATTCACTCGATGTTGTAAAAATAAAGAAATCGCGACGACTGAGATGGGCAGGCCATGAAGCTCGGATGGGGGAAAAACGAAAGTTATATTCCATCGTGATTGGTAAGCCGGAGGAAAAGAGACAGTTAGAAAGACCGAGACGACGTTGGGAGGATAATATTAGAAGGGGTTTTCGAGAAGGTGTTCGTGATGAAAACTGGCTCGATCTTACTCAGGATAGAATCCTATGGAAAACGTTTGTTTTTGCGGTGATGAACTTTAGTTCCATAAGCCATAAGTAAGTGAGAAATAAGAATTTAGAGGAAGTAATTACAGAAATATCAAGTATAATTAGTAAAATACGAGATTATCAAGCTCATGATTCAAATATTCCTGGAAACTTTCCAAGGCGGACATGGCCATATTCCATTCATAGACCAGGAAATTCCAGGAGTATTCCACACATTGTCGAAAAAATATTCCTTACATTATAACTGGAATATTACTGTGTGGAAAATCACACGCCAATGTTCAGAAGGAAATCATTAAAACGACATGCAAATAAATAGCACTAGGCAATGTTGACCTAGACACGATAAATATTTTTGTTAATAACTTAATAATGGTTCCTGTTCTGTCGTTCCTATAGTCTCCTTGCATATTGACTGAAAGGAAAAGGTGTGGACTATTTCTCTATGTGACATGGCCTTGGGAGGGCTCGCTGATATTTTCATGAATTTTTTGGTTTTGATAGTAGAAGGCGTGTCCCATCACTGAGTTGTCAAGCAAAGTTGTGCAGTTGTGTTTACCTTAACAACGCCCTCTTGCAGAATGTCAAGGAACTTGTGTACTCTGGACACAAGAATGAAACTCTCAAGCTTTTCTTTTTGCTGGGATGATTTTTACAATTCTAATAAATTCAAGAGACCGTAGTACTATTGAGTTGAATGTCCAAATAGCTCTGTCAAAATTTTCATAAACACTCCTCTTGTTTTGCTCAAATTCACTTTGGCAGTTGGCTAAACGAAATTACGTTGATTAATGTATGACTGCAGAATTAGTCTAATGCAATTTACTAGTTGCTACGTAAATTGGTAACTATCGTGTTAACTTTGTATTCGGAAGATATTGGGTTTGAATCCTGTATCTGGCCATCCTAACAAAGTTTTCATAATTTTTCTGGTAATTCCAGGATAATACGGAGATCGTACTTTGAAACTAGGCCCTGGTTGCCTTCCTCCTCACATCCTCTTCCCAATTCCATCGTGTCCGAAGTTAAAGATCTTCAAAGGTCATAAACACAATTCATTTCACTTCCTAAGTACCGTGCAGCGAGATCTTACCATATATTTTTCATTAATCATGAAGAACAGTACTTCTTCGAGTGACGCTAACAAACGAGTCTGTTAGCGGCACTCGCATATATACAACTAATTTCGAATCTAGCGAACTATAAGCCCGATTTTAATGCTTGGACTTGCATTTGAAACCTCTTTGCCATACTAAGGCATAGAAAAAAAAATGGGTCGGTAGGACGACCTCCCTGGGACCCCCTAGGGTGGTTCGAAAAAGCAATCAACATTTTACATTTCTGATGATAGCACTGACCCCCAGACCATACAGGCGGCCGAACCTTGCGGAATCGTAATTTACGCTTCAATACCTTTCAAACGGTGTGTCACACGTCAAAATCGGTGAAGGGGTTCAAAGGTTATGACCTTTTTAGCCCAATCACAGAATTTTCACAAATTATGAAAAAATGTGTCTATCATTCTGCGTGTCGTTTTGCTTTAACCCCAAATAGTTGGTACCAGGAAGTTTTAGGGATCAATTGCGGTTCCCGTTGCACAGTACAACCGATTCCAAAAAAGCTGGCTAAAAGTTTAAAAAAAAAAAAAACTAGTCAGGGATTTTTTCATGTTGGGTTGGTTACAGTAGATCTGTAATGTTCAGAAATTACTTATGAAAGTGTTTATTTCCTTTTACCTGTCCCAGAATAGGAGTCGCAAAGCTACCTTTGTTCGATTGGAATCGATTGTGTTCCTGAGGCAGTAAACGACGCACGTGTTGAAAGTTGTATAAAAACTTTAGACTGAAGCAGATCATAATCAAATAAAATGGAATCAACGTCTGAAAGTACGTAGAATATATAAAAGAAGTTACGAAATAATAATTTATCAAATATAAATTATTAGTGAAACAATAATTGTTATTGATTTTTATTAATTGAAAGCGTTAAAATACGATACGTTATTATGAAAAAGTTATGTTGCTCCGCTGTCAGACTTACTTCCAGTTATAGTCAAATGTATTTTCTTCAATATTAAAAAAAAAAAATCCTGTCCGAAGTTGCCCCTGTTTGTTATTCAGTCGTTTCAAAATGGCGGATCCCAAAATCCATTTTCCACACCGTTTGAGCTATAGCTACGAAATTTGGCACAAAGGTGTATTATTACAAGTAGTTTGGGAAAATATTACAACATGTTGAAAACGTCATTATCTTGGATCCAAAATGGCCACCAAACCTATTGTTGTATAGAGTGCAGAGCCTAAACCGCTAGAGCTAGAAACACCAAATTAGATATGAACGTACACGATCACTAGTAGTTTATGAAAATATTACAAAATGTTTCGAAAGACACCATCTTAGATCCAAAATTGCGGGCCCAAAAATCCATTTTCCGCATCGTTTCAGCTAGAGAAACGAAATTTGTCATAAAGGTGTAACATCACGAGTAGTTTAGGTAAATATTACAATATGTTGAAAAAGTCGCCATCTTGAATTCAAAATGGCTGCCCAAAATCCAATCAGGAATCATTTATTAAGAAAACATCATCATATTTCATTAAAAACAATTATCATTTAAGTATAGGCTAAAATGTTAAAATGTTGTTAAGAGGGTTCAATTTTGCAACTCTGACTTCAAATTCGTAATCAGCGACCCAAAAACCCATGAACGTGATATTCATCTTGATTGTAACATGTATACAAGCTGTTTCACGAATAGGTGTTACATTTTACAACTCTGACTTCAGATTCGTAGTCAGTGAAGCCCCAAAATAACGAGCACAGATTTAGAGAGTACACTTGCGTTTTTTTAACTTTTGGCCAGCTTTTTTTGAATCGGCCGCACTGTGCGTTGGGGTAAAAAAAAAATGTTTACTTTTTAATAGGAGTTACCGTTTTCGAGATACGGAGCAAAATCAATCTTTTGTATGAAGACTATGCACGCACTTTTTTTAATAGGTAGTCTTACAAAATAAGGGATATCAGTGCAAAAAGTCCTTCGGGGTAAAGGGAAGAGTGACGCAAGAATCTAGTCACAAAAAAAGTGATATCCATTTTGGGATTGACTTTCTTTGTGTCACTATGGTGGAAGGGAGAATACTAAGTCTCTTAATTTTATTACAAAGGAAACACTTCCGCCATAGTGATACAAAGAAAGTCACTCACAAAATAGATATAACTTCTTTTGTGAGTAGAATTCTTGCGTCACTCTTCCCTTTACCCGGAAGGGTTTTCTGTACTGATACTTCATACAGGAAAATAATTTAAACGTTCTGACATGTCATTTTAACAGATAGCAAATGAACATTTCGTAAATTCGTTTAGTATGTGATTGAAATATGTATTGCGGTGCGCGTTTAAAATTGGTATTTTATTTATAAATCACTCAAAATCAGCATATAGGAATAAAAAAAAGTGAGTGCCTATTAATATTTGAGTATGGCTCCACACTTAGAAAATTTCACAGAAGTTCTAGTATTTCAGGTTGTTTCATTGAAAATTAAGGAAAATCGCAGATACTTTTCGTATACTGAGATAGATATATTCAGTTGTCAGCTCTACACATGCGCAGAGTGAGAAAACGGTTTCTAATCGTAGCCGTGAATGCAATTCTGATCATATGCTGCCGCCATCTTGACTACTTTTTATTTTAAAAGAAATGAAAAATATTTTAAGTGAATTTTGATTCCGATCCCTAGATGAAAAATACAAAAGTGATTAAAATCGTAGCGTAACTCGTGGGGTCAACTTAGTTTATATCTTCAGGGTTCACGGAACGCACTTTTAACTCTCAATGCTGTTTTGGATCTTGTAACTTTTATGTCTGGCAACTTAGTCCAGCCAGTAAGACGCTGGGCTTCTACCTAATCAACCCGTGTTCAAATCTCGTTCAAAATTATCTTTTTTTCTCTCTCTCTCTTACTTCCAGTATTCCTGAAAATTAAATGATGACTTTTATTTATTATGATTAATGAAGTTACTGAAAATGCCCAGGCAGTTATGGTTGCCTAGCTTTTTCCAGCAATGTTTTGGAAAACTTTTAACAGTATACTGAAAATAGATGATGTCACTAATAAATTTCTTAGTATACGAAAATGTAATGACTTTTTATTGTCCATTAATTAGTCTTGTCTGATTTCATTATGTAGATCTATTTATAAAATTAATAACAAAATCCCGACAAAGTGAGACATTTATTTTTGTTAATGAAGTTAGATCTTTTTTCTTTACGTAAGTGATTATTACCATTCATATCATTTCTGAAGCACTTTTTGCTTTGACTATGTGAAAGATGACTTCGCCATGTATATTATACAGGAAGAGTAAATTGTTGGCAATTAGGATGAGCACAGGGGTCTGATTCTAAAATACCCCAGGATCCTGGAATCTATTATCTCCTTCTTGGAACCGGGTAGTAGGCCTATCCAGATCCTGTACCTGGCTATCCGGTTCTTGGAACCAGATATCAGGAGCCTGGAAGTGGGTACCTCAATCCGGGATTTTGAAACCTGTTATTTCATTCTTGGAACCGGATATCCGGATTCTAGAACCGGGTATTCGGATCCTGGAAATTTGGTATCTGGATCTTGGAACTGGATATCTGAACCTTGGAACTAAAAGGATTTGGATTTTGGAACCAGATATCCGGATTTTGGAATTAGTTAACCGGAACGCGATCTTGGAACCCGGTGCCCGGTTCCCTGAGAACCGATTCCTCCAGTATCCGTCTCCATATATCCCTAATTAGCAATACTCTTCAGCTTTTATTTGTGCTGTAGTAAGCAGCAACATAATATTTTTAAAACTTTAGTACCGAACGCATCATTGTAACACTTTCTCTCTTTAAATGATATTTATAACATATTCGAGAGAGGGAACGTGTTAGAACGATGTGTTTGGTATAGGCTAAAATTTCTATACAAAGTATAAAATAATGTCGCTTCTTGCTCCGGCAAAATCACCAAAGTTCATATTTTAATGGTAGGGATAATATGGCAGAACGTTCCTCTTTAAAAACGATATACGTAGTGGGAAATTGTCTGGGATAAACTTGAAGAAAAAAAGCATACCCGCTCTGTTGTCCCAATGGTTACTACAAAATGTCAAGAAGCCAACTATTCATTTAATTTGGTGAGTCTCTAAAGTTCATCCGGTTCCGGTAGATTAAAGAATTCAATCAATAATCGTGCATTGTACCTTAACATATTTCCTATAAACGTAGATAATAACTAAAATGAAGACAACTTAAACAATAAATATTTTACTCCGTAAATATCCCCTTACTATTATTATACACTGTAGCCTTTGCGAATAGAAATCCTTTCACGAATTACATTTCAAATCCATTTCCTTTTTTTCAATAATTCACAGAATCAACTTGGATATCCTTATTATTATTATTATTAATGACTTCATACATGAATGCTGTTTTGCCCATCATAGCAGTTAGCACACTCTCTTTCTCTGTGTGTGGTCATGGGTTCAAGTCCCGTGGTGATTCGTTAAACGGAATGTTTCGGAACCCATTTTACCAAGAACTGTAGGTCCTGCCCTTAGAAGGTTACCAGCCCATTCAGGACAATAATATGGTAATAGTTCAATCAATCAACAGAGTCAAAAACAATGTAAGAAGACTGATAACGGAGAAACTTTCCCAAAATTTTACTTTAATACCTAAAATGTGATACTTCATGTTTTATATACAGAATTTTAGATATCGCTACTCGATTTCATTCCTCAAGTAGTCCCTCCCTACAATCGTTTAGTGTCCAAGAGCCTGTTGTTACAAATATGCAGACGGAGAAATCGACAAAGAATAGAAACAAACATCTCTATTTTCAGTTGATATGACTACCATCTTTTGGTACGTGCAGAAGTTCTACCTGTTTATGGAGTGCATGTATGAGGGTCATCCAGAAAATAAAGAACGTTTGCGCACTACGCCTAGCGCAATCTCCCACCACCGCGATTGCTTGTGCGTCAGTCATGTCCCCTCCCCGCCTCAGTGTAAGTAGAGTTTCGTTGCTGAGCGGTCACGTCTGTTGTTCCTTTCAGTGTGTCAAAATGACAGCGCCTATTGAAAATCCCACCAAATGTGAAATCCATGATGTTATTCAGATGCACAAAATGTTCTGCCTGTTGAGATTTTTAGGTAAATAAGGCAAGTTTATGGCGACAGTGCAATGAGCGAGTTTTCAGTGAGGATATGGTGTATCATGTTCAACCAATATGCACGACGAGGATCGGTGGCAGGCCATCTCTCGTTACAGTTGACTTGAAAGAAATAGTTGGGAAAAAATCAGGAAAACAGGCGCTTCACTTTGACCACCTTACATATATCTTTCCCAAACAGGATTTTTTGGGTTGGAAACAAATTGGCGGCAGAAGAGTACAACAGCGGTATTTAGAAACTTGTTCCTCGTTACAATAAGTGCCTCGAACGCTACGGCGACTATGGTACATTGAGAAATAGAGTAAGGTCCGGTAACATTGTAAATTAAGTATTGTAATGATATCTTTAGTTGTTTATTAGTTATGCCCAATCGTTCTTTACTTTCTGGACGACCCTCGAAGAAGTGCGAACAATGCAAAATGGAACTTACCTAGGACTGTGCATAATCGCCATCACAATCGATGACATTTTGCCATCTTTCTGTAGGAGATATATTCCACGGCGATGAAAATCCTGAGGTTTGAAGTCGAAGAATTGTTGCATGGCAGTTTTCACACTCTCCTCATTATCAAAGATTTTCCGAGGGAAGGAGTTATGCACAGCACGAAAAAGGTGACAGTCTGTAGGGGCCAAGTCAGGAGGATAGGAGGAATGCGGTGAAACCTCTGAACGAAAGTCCATCAGTTTTTGGCTGGTGGTGACAACAAAATGTGGCCTGGCATTATCATGGTGGATGATATCTCCTTGGCGATTAACGAGGCCTAGCAGCTTCGATCGCAATGCTGCGCGCAGTCTGTCCAACTGCTATCAGTAGAAGGTGGCATAAATGGTTTGGTTAAGTTTTCAAGGCCTCGCAGTTTAGTATCCCACCACGCACGATCATCTTCTTGGGATGAAATTCTGGTTTGAACTTCTATGAAGACGGATCAGAAACGCACAGCCCCTCGACGCTTTAAATTTTGGTACAGAAATTACTTCTCATCACCGGTAACCAGGGCTCGAAATGGACCGGAGCAAACCGGAACCTTCCTATTCCGTCTCGTCACTACGGCAATCATAAAGGCTTGGATTTTTATCACATCATATTTTTCCAGGGACTGGTTTTCAGTTTGTTAAGTTAGTTTAAGCACGTTTCTTAGTGTTTTGAAATCAATAATAGTTTTTATTGGTCATATAAATGCATATTTCCACTATGTTTTCGGTTTAGGGCATATTGTGTCCAAAAAGAGTTTAATAAAAGCATAGTTTCGTGTTCAACACAGTACTTCCAGTATTCGAAAAGACATTCCAGGTATAAGACTGTGCTTGCGGACAACAGAAGGGCGTTCAAATTTGATAATTTGAAAATGCATGTTGTTATTCAGTGCAACCGTAGTGATGGAGATGATGTGAAGTAACTTTTTTATGCATTTTCTGCCCCGTGCTTTTCAAACATTGTTATAAGAGCCAGAAGATGTTTTTGTAAGTTTCATTTTCTTCTGATCCTTTATTTTAGAAAAGTATGCTTCTTCTCAATAATTACCCCACATATTACTCGTTCGTGTATGAATGAAAATGTATGTAGTATAGTTTGTTCCTTGAAACTGTGTTTGATATATATTTTTTAATGTCAGTCGTTTTAAATTTTGCATATATCCAATTGGTCATATTTTCAGTTTTTAAGGTCATATTTTGCTAATTTTAAGGGCATAATAAATGCATGCATATTACAGAAGCTTTTAGGTTATAAAAATCCAAACCCTGGTGATCATAGACAAATAAGGGCAGCAGCATGTTAACGAACGTTCTCGTGAAAATTTCCGTTTCGAGCCCGTCTCTGAATTTTTGAAACCACAGACTATATATCAACTGCATCTTCACAATACACTTCACAATGTTGTTGTTTAGTTATTAAACTGTATGTTGGTTGGAAACACTTCATTCCTATCCTTCCTTGTATGCGATCCGAATAATATAGGTCGTGTGTGGGGTTGCATAAAAGGGTAGCCTATGTTACGTAAATACTGGTCCTAGAGCAGTGATCCTCAGCCTTCTGTTTTCGTGTCATACCAGGCGGTAATAGAAGCCTGGGAAATAGTAGTCTCCAAAAGAATGGAATACTTCAAGAGTTCTCCACTAGGTTGTGCTACTGTCTACCAGAACCGTCTCCATTTTCCATTCTCGAAAAAGAAGCGCCACCACATCCGAAGACTTATCATTTCTTGATGTCAGATTAGTAGACTATTATTTTTCGATTACAGGAAACCGTGGTAGCTCCTTGCGGAACACCAGTTGACAACCATACTACTAAAGGATTCAAATAGCTCTTCAGTTCACAATGTTTAACAACGAACATAGTCTGCTCTCTTTCTCTGATCAAATTTATTAAACATGAAACGTTTAACGCAGATCGATGAAACAGCGTGGATTTTTAAACACAGATGCAAGGTCTAACAATTTAGTTCTCTGAATGGACGCAATGTTTCGCTGGGGTGTTGAGTTAGGACGTCCCCACGCACGTTTGGACATGTTCGAACGTGCGTTTTCATAAATCACAGACCAAATCCAAATGAGACTGTCGTAGTCTCGTTCCAGAATATGGGAGGAAGTAGTACGTATCCGTGGTATTCTATTAACGGAATATCAGGTATTGCGGAAAACGATTTTGAAGACTCTCCAGTAATGGCAGCACCGTCTCGCAATGTGAGAGAGCGGCATCAGTTGCTAATGCACAGGTAATCAAAATTTTACTTTCTTAGGGTCTTTCCGAGAACTTAATTGCCACACCTCGTACATAAGAGGAAATTTAGTTTTTTTGTTCAAACCTCGGTTTTTGTTTCCATAACATTGCCTTTTGCTCTAGAAAACAAATTTTGCGTTTTACTTAGCACTTTGTCGGGATTGTCTTAAGTTAACGTCAAAATTTACAAATAAAATATCATGTTTAGATAAATCATGTGATACTTTTATTGAACTTCTTTCTACAATTTAAGAAAGGAAACTATTTTTGTCTTCCCAAGATGGCCGAAAGCAAGAGCACTATTTCTTCCCAAAATTTTCTACTGCAAATTTGACTTGTTAAATACAAAGAAAGTAATGAAAACTTGGTAACGATAAAAAAAGACACTACTGATAAGAAAGATGGAGATGGGGTTAAGAGCAGATGAAGATGGGGCTTTCTTGTGCACTTCTTTGCTGCGACCTAAAGATGGTGAAAACCTCATGCCAGAGAAAAATCTCTTCCACTGTAAAGACACAAAAAGAGACAAAAACTTAATTCAGCATTTGCAACTACAAGAACATTTCCAGGTTTAAATATAAAACAGTCTAAGTACCAAAAATGAAATTTTATGGAAGAAGAAAATTCATAACCATTTCAAGGGTTCTATCTGTGCCGATTTTCACATTTCTTTCTTTTCTTTTCTTTTGTTCATTGTTATTGGTTTGTATATTTACAACAACAATCAACAGATTTCAACAATGAACAGAAAGGAAATGAAAAATTGGCACGGATAGAATTCTTGAAGTGGTTATGAACTTTCTTCTCTAAAAATTTGAACTCTCTAGGCTTGAATTTGTAGGAGTATCATTGTAATCTCGTGTAATGAAAATAATACATTTAGAGACATACGGAGATAATCGTGCCATCTAGCTTTAGAGATGGTTGCTGTGCGCTAACCTTAGTGCTAAGTCACTGACTGTCTCTTCTGTAGTTTTTGATTCAAATGTTACTACTACAGGAAATTGCATGGAGAAAAAAGGAAGAACAATTTTGTCAGTACGATAGCGTAAAGAACGCCGAGTTAAAGGTTAACATTACCAAGCACTAACCGGTTAAATCCAGAAGGTTACTGTAACCCTTCCTGTTGGCTTATTAACCTTTCTGACAAATTGAATCGGTTGATTTTACCCTCTAATGTGGTTGACTAACCTTGTTATTATGTGTAATCGTTTGATTAGACTTTGAGGGTACATTTAAATAATATGAAATTGGTTACCTCAAACAAGTCATTACTAAAATAAACTCCTTAACTACGTAAGTACTTACTTTCAAACCATCTAACTAACTAACGTGAAATGCTGAGTCAAATAAGGTGCTGCTGTAGATTACTGATTTTTTTTCCGTTTTCTAGCAAGGGAATTGAACACGGTTCCATGTCATTCCACTACGGTGCTAGTTACCAGTGTTCGATTTTTATACTTTCCACAGAGGGAAAAGAATTTGTCACATACGTAAAATGCTGTATTTTATGCCCATTGTATCCCAGCTTTGGGGTTTAATTCGAGAAACAGAGCCAGGAAACATTTTTACACAGAGGGGGATAATCCCAACCATCCCCGGCTACAAATCGAACACTGCTAGTTACGACTGAACACCCTAATTGGACTTTAGGCGTCATACTTTTGGAATTATAATGCTGAAACTATAAATAACTTGCAGGGTTAAGTTTTTCGTCATGCTTGCTAACAGAGCTGAAACCGGGTAACTTTTGCTGACTCGCTCCGAAACATGACCCGTTCTGGAAACTATAATTCTTGGCGTTGAATTTATTATGCTCTTGGCGTAATAACTCCAGTCCCGGTCATTCCTGAAAGAAACAACAATCTTCGAACGCAAAGAAATTGTAAACTCTGCTTTACCCTCCGGGACTGGAATTTCGTGCAGTTTGTAACACGTATTCTTCGAAGGCTGTCTCGTGTATGTCATAACCACATAACGAAATTTCAAATCTATTGAAAAACCTTACTACGAGGGCCGTTCGGAAAGTTCTAAGACTCGCTTAGAGATGGCGTTCCAATCGAAACAAAAGGATGTGCATTATAAGGCTACGTCTGTTCTTAACATGTAGGGAAAAGTGCGTCGCCACTCGTCCGATAGTCTGGTTTGCAAGGAAGGAATAAAAATGCTAGTGACAACATGAAACAAAAAGAACTTCGTGTGGTCATCAATTTTCTGGTGAAGAAGGCACTAAATGCGATCAAAGCCGAATTGGACACAGTACTGGGACACTTGGCAATATCGTTTGCCACTATTAGCAAGTAGACAACGCTCTTCAACCTTGGATGGGACATTCTTGAAGATGATCCTCGCAGGGGACGTCCGCCAATCGTCCGCCAAACAATCGATAGTATGGTGTACTGCTTGCTGACCGACGATTGAAAGTGCGTGAGAAAGTGCAGAGGGCATCTCAGGGGATAGGGTACACCATGTTCTCACTAAAGAGTTAGCATGAAGAAGCTTTCGGGAGACGGTTGCCACACCTGATCACGAGGGAGCAAAAACGCGTTCCCGCAGTGACTTCCACAAGAGTTCCTGCGGTGTTACTTCTCTATGGGCAAAACTTGGGTTTATCATTACACGCCTGAAGCAAAAGAGCAGTCCAAGCCGAGGAAGCATGCAGATCGCCAGTCACTAAGGAAGGCAAAGACAGTTCCATCTGCAGGCATGGTGACGGCGTCAGATTTTGGGGGACACGAAAGAAGTCATCTTGATACTTGACAGACTACCTTGAAAAAGGCAAGATCATCACTGCAGACTACTTTAGCAATTTTCTGGACGAATTGAAGACAGCGATCCAGGAGAGGAGACCCGACATGAAGAAAAAACAAGTGCTATTCCACAAGGACAACGCGCCCGCGCATTCAGCATTTGTCACAGGACGAGCTTCGCTTCCAAATGATACCCCATCCCCGCACTCGCCTGATCTTGACTCCAGTGACTTCCACCTGTTCCCAAACATTAAGAAATTCTTGGGTGGCAAGAAATTTCAGCCCAATGAAGAAGTCATCTCCACGGTGGCAGGCTATTTTGCAGCCCTGGAAGAATCGGCATATTCTGCTAGTGTGAAGGCATTGACAGGCCTTTGGCAGAAGTTTATTAACGTTCGAGGAATTTATGTTAAAAAATAAAACCTTAATCACCGATTCTTAGAACTTTCCGAACAATCCTCGTATATGCCTATGTCCTTGTATAACATTCTTTACCATGGAGCAGTAGTAATTTCTGCACCAAAACTACGTATAGGGCAAATGTCAAAGGAAGCACAAGTTACTGAAAACAAGGACCTAAATTCTTTCTCGTGAAAAATATCGAGAGTTAACACAAAGGAAGACGTTTTTAAAAGACTTTTGCTAACATCTGATCCCCTCATTCCCTCAATCAGACAACGTCCTCCGAAATCAAAAATGTCCAAGTCTCCTAAGGTAATGAATCTTTAGGAGATCTTGTGGTCACGGCTAGAATATCATAGGTATCAACACCAGAAGAAGAGGAGAAGAAGGAAGAGGGGACTGTGGTATCGGATGAGGATAACGAAACTGATATATATATCTGATTATCGAGGTTCGTTTTTCTATTATTATTATTATTATAAAGAATTTGAATTATGTTTTTGGGGGTTTACATTCAAGTTCTACGCTTAGGATTAATCTAACAGTTATACTGTCTTGTTGAAATTATTCATAAAACTAGCATTTTATTTCCTGGCGCTGCGCTGCACAACGGCCATCTAGATCATTTCTATTCTCTTTGCGTGAGTAAGGCAAAGAGGCTGGGCTTTCCAAATATATTCAGAAACGGATTTGGACATTTCTCTTTCCAGAACAGTTACGGAAAAGAGATGTTTAAATATCTCTTTAAAAAAAATGGGTCCCATGTTCAATTTTATGGGTCCTTGGTTTGGGTCTCATAAAGAGTCCTGAAATCCAATACCAATTTTATCCGTAAACATTTTCTCTTGTCTCAAAGTACAGTTCGAAAAAGAACGATGCTAATATCACAAATTTTAAATTGGGATTCTGTTAATATTTATGGGGCCCTCGGACCCAACAAGAGCTCCGGACAACTGTGTCCTCATAAACATTTTTTTCGCCTCAACGTGTGCAACAGATTTTCAAAAACAACGATTCAAATATCTTAATTTTTACATTCGGCTCCATGTTAAAATAATGGGCCCCAGAGACCCAACGAGGCCCCATCTGGACATGAAACTTACTCATAAACCTCTCACGGTCATTAGGAATTAGATCTCAAAGTTTATTGTATTTGGTCCAAAAACTGCAAAAGCAGAACCCGGCCCTATACGTATATAGGGCCCTACACACACAGAGAGACAATATTGAGTTTTGTATAATAGGATACAGTTTTCTCTTTAAAAAAAAAACTATGACGTGGCAACAGTTCCGCACCGTTAGTCTTACTTATTTGAGTTTGTTTGAGTGCCGAAGTGTGAGTTTCGGATTTTTGCCGGTTTGTGTGTTCTGGATTACTGTAGGCCTACATTTCTTGATACACGTTAAACCTGGTAAGTACACGTAGACTAGGGTTTAGATTACCAACAACTACTCCTTTTAATAATAGAATATGATCCTATTACAGATAAAAAAATTAACATTGCACAGAAACATATAGTTTGTGTCGACGGAAACTATATGTATCATGTTTCCCAGATTATTCAATTACCACTTTCTGATACCAGAACTCAACATTACGAAAATGATACTTGATTCATTGTATTTTCTATTTTAAGAAGAAGAATACGACAGCCTTAGGTTCAATTACAGAATTCTGTCAAAAATAAATTACAAAAGCAGATCTCGTTGCAGTGAAACATAACTATATAGACACAGAGAATCAACCTACATTCTTAATTGTGTACGCGTTCCTCATGACTTGGAAAAAAAAATTTCCTTCACCGGTAGATGTCTTGCTTGAGTGTAATAGTTTATTTTATTAAAGATCTCTGATTATCTCAGCAGCATTATCTGTTAGCTGCTGCACGAACCAATCATTTAAGCTCCAATTTAGAAGGATATTTAAGAAAATAAGTTTTTGAGGTATGTTCCAGGGACATCTAACGGTGAGGGAAGGAACTTCTTCGAAACCAGAAATAAATAAATGCGTTTTGTGTGCTTGTTTTCGTTGTAGATTTATAATTATATATAGACCAGGTAACATGCCTCTCGTTCAGAAAATATGATTATGTTTTCTGACAAAATATATCACACACGTGTGCTATAATTGCAAATGTGCTTTAAATTTATAAACAAAAATTAATTGCGAATATAAAAAACGTTTTGGGCCGTGACTGTAAATGCATTTAAAGCTCGCAAACCCGAACTTTTGTACCATGGACGCAGGGTCGCCCACAGGGGAGATGTATGGCGCGAGTTGCGCCACTTAGAAAACTTTTGGGGGGGAATAAAAAATTGGGGGGGGGGATTCTACGCTACTGTCGAACTAGCAATTTTACTGTCGTCTGTCGGAATAGCATTAAAACGCGATTTTGAGAAGCTAATTTTCAAAAATTTCCCGGGGGTTAAACCCCGTACCCCCTGCTTGGGTACTCGATGAACCGCGCAAGTAGCCACCTGAAGTTAGTTACAAATATAAAAATTATATTTTAAAAAACGAAAACATTGAAGTACACACTTCAAATAGTTTTGCAGTCTACTCTATTACCAACTTCTTTGTTCAATGAAAAGCGCAACAATCCCAGCAAAAACTCTGGGAACTCTATGTCGATTCCTGTCTGGGACAAAAATATAAACCTTCTCGCAGGAACTTGGCGAACTCACCCTAAAATTATAGTGAAATTTTAACATTTGTAAACACAAAAATAGCTTAGAACCCTTGAGGGTTGCTCAACTTCTTATTAAACAAATTACTCACTTACTAACTCTATGGCTCACGGAACGCACAAGTAGATCGCCGCTGTAACAAACGTTTGTCATAGAATTCTATTCTGGACAAGATCAAGCCAGAACTTGTAAATTAAATATTGTTCAAAAAGATTTTTTTCACCGTTTCAAATAGTAAACCGTGAAGAGAAAAAAAAAACAACCTGAAAGGACCTGCCGTTTAGGCGAAACACTAATACTAGACAAAAAACTATATCAGATTTACCCCTTGCTATACCACTTCTGTGGTTATCCTCAGCACAAAATGATACAAGCACAATCTATTCCATTGAATCTTAAGAATTCATGGATTATTCGTGGAATTTTACCGAATACTTCTGTGTTAGAGACAAAACACAAATTAACAACAATTACAAAGAATATAACAAACCCGCTCCGTTAGGATACTTTAAGCTTAGGTTTTGTGTGCCTGAGCATACTAAACACCAATGTTTGGTCTTTTTCCAGAACTGAACTTCTAAAAAATGTACAAAAAAAGGGACCCACTATCACACATGTCAAACTTATTACAAAAAATACATATTACAAAGAGAACACATATTATTAGCCACTACTGTGGACTACGCTGCTGCTTAATTACACGCACTCAAATACTACTGGTGCATAGTTAACAAACATAAAACCGAACCCAAACCAAAAAGTAAAATGCAACCACAAAATACTGCAAGCCACATTGGTGCAAGAAACAGGTGCGCACCTGGAAAGATTATCAAATGATGAAACCGAATATATTTTTCGGGAGATGAAAATGTCCAGTAGCAAATTTGTGTACGAAACTCACATATACTACACTCTCTAAAAATTATTTAAACCCCTTAGGAATGACTACCAAGCTAGTACATTTGTGATGTACATAAAGCTTCAAACACTCGAAGCTAAACATAGCAGCATAATATTGCTGCAAAAAACAAACAGATTTCTCCAAACAAACAGCTTAATAAAAAAAACCAAAACTTAATAAAAATATGTATTACAAAAAATGAAACAAGGGAAATGCCCTAAACTTTTACCTACAAACACGGAGAAAACAAATACTCTCCTAATGAAATCTCTGTAAGGAAACTCAGTCAATCCACATACATAACGGCGAGGTTCGTTTAAGAGGACATAATACTCACATATGAATTCAGAAACAAACGGAAAGATCCAAATAACAAAGATATGAAAGAAAAACTTCTCTCGATTAATTGACATAATATTCGACCTTTCTGAGAGACAGGTGAACAAACGCCACATTTCAAAATCCAAAATAAAGTGCCTGGAAGCACCTAAACCTAAAAAAAATAACAAAAGCTAGCAGTTACGAGCTACTAGGGGTTGAGAACTACTCATGAAACCTGGAGCCCTTTTCAGCTTGAAAAGTTAGATAAATGGCTCCCACTGAATATACCACACATATCAGCCCAAATATTAGACTTTCTGGCCCCTACACACAAGTTAAAGGAAGTGCCTATTGAATTCCAGGGCTTCGGGCTTCGATCCCTAATAATCATAAAATAATAAGAACCCAAACTGTATATGCGGACTGCGGTGGCTCCGAGGTTCTGGGCTTCAAATCCCATTGCAAGAATTATATCATTTCAGTAAAGGTATAGCTAAACTTAAAATATTTTATTTAGATATCCCTATTGTTTACTCATTTCACAGGTACATAATAGCTATAAGGTGTGCTGTGCTAAGGTATCGTAATAGTTACTGTAGTAATTCGACAGTCTTCGATATATCTAGGATCCAGCTGTGTAATTTTAAGAGAACAGTTTAAATTTATTTTTCCGTTTTTTCTTAATTTAAAATTTTGAAGTCTCAAGTTATTCTAAAATAATATGAAATTTAGCAATTCTCATGTTTTTTACTGTTTAACCTTTTTTATAAACTTGTTTTCCTACAAAATAAATTTTCACAGCCTTAAGCTGTTCTATTTTGTAGTATTGTACTAAAATTTTAAGAAAATTCCCCTAAATAAGCACAATACTTTGCTTATGATTTTTGAATCTGTGTAGCATTAAAACACCATTTTGAGAAACTCATTTTCAAAAATTTTCCGTTGTATGTTCTGGAACCTGTTCACCTGGGAGGTATCCACCGGTTGGACATTGTATCAAATTTAAGTTCTGGGTAATAGTCTTAAGGGGGGAAAAGATTGTTGGTTTTTGGGGGGAATGCGCCATCAGCTTTGGGGGGGGATAGGCACCCTTGCATGCACGTACTTAAAAGCTTCTTGAACCTCCGTCCCCTCCATTTTTTTTCTGAAATTAGTATCATTTTTGGTAAAATTATATACATTTTACGGAAATTTCACATCCAAACAGGCCTCGGATTCCCCCCTCGAAGGTGCTGGACCCCCCGAAACCAACTTCTGAGTATGTTTCTGCCTTGAATGCTTTGCAAACCCAAATGAGAATCATGTTGATATCATTGAGATCTCTTAGACGCAAACCGTAACAAAAACTAACATCCCAGTGGTTGTAAGCAGACCCCCCCCCCCCCCCCTCCTTCGCATATTCTTATTAACTTCAGTTTATCTGCTTCAAAAGCGCAAAAACGCGACAGGTATTTAAATAGTTGGGATTATATTTCTGGTGATCGTTAAATAAAAGGTTTCGTTTGGTTTTCTATAAGCGAAGTCTCGATTTATTTTTTTAATTTAAACTTTTTTTTTTCTTTAAATAAGTTTGTAGTGCGTGGCTTAGACATTCAAATAGGGGACTAACAACGAGAAAAAAGAGGGAAGATATATTGAATACTTCCTGGGAGAAACCTGATACTCATGGATACTACGGGTAGATATTTGACAGGTAAGAAACTGTAATGTGAAGCCATAAAGAGAAAATCTGTCATTCCTTGAAAATAATTCTAGCTTCAACATCATCGCAGCTGCTTGGCTTACATTTTTTCTTTCTTGCTTGCTTTCTTCCTCTTTCTCTCTCTCTCTCTCTCTCTCTCTCTCTCTCTCTCTCTCTCTCTCTCTGTGTGTGTGTGTGTGTTTTACCAAATACATACCCAAATAGTACAGATACATGTTCCAAACATTTTGTAAGGAAAGAACTGTACCCTACAAACCTCGGCAATTTGTTTAAAGCATATGTCAAGTCATCAAGCATACAACCTTGAATACAGCCTTTAAAAGTTGGACATTTGACGGTGGTACATACCATTACTGTCCACTTACGATCACCCACTGGTCATCCTGTTATACTAACACAGTTATTTGAGAATATTCTTGAATGCCACCAAGGAAACACCAAGATAATACATCTTTTAATTTCCTTGTTTGGATCTTATGATTATAGAGAGACATCTTTCCTCTCATTTACAGTGAGCTTTGGGCCAACGCAGCTCATTTATTTATTTATTTATTTAAAGTCTTGGATTACACTAGCAAGGTTTGGGTAAACTAATTTACACCAATAGCTGATCAAGATTCATTACATTAGTACTATACCAGAGATAAGAATTAGTGTACCATATATGAAAAATCAGAAAAAACATATCTACAACATATTATAAGGAAATATTTATGCAAACACACTCGAACACACACTTACATACATAAACGCAATCATACTTCAAAGACATAATACGCGACTTAACAAAACACATTATAATATAAATGTTTCAAGCGAGTTAAGTGGTAACTGATAGGGAATGGGTATTTCGCATGTTCATGGTTCCATGAACAATCTGGTTTAAATTGCGATTTTGATCTTATATTTCGAATATTAGGTAGTAGTTTGTTCCATAGACGAATGCTGGTGGGTATGAATAATTTTCTACAAATCTCTGTGCAATGTTTGGGCAGAGAGTTTCCCTGCTCTAGTGTTTCTGCCCTGACGTACAACAAATTGAGAGTTTGTGTATTAACACGAAAGGATATAATACTGTGTGCTTTTACTAAAATGTTCATAAATACGAAATAAAATTATACAGACACAAAAATATAGAATTAGTGATTTAACTTACCAAAGAGGAAAGTGCAAATAAAAACGGCTCCACAGGCTCTGATGCCAGCGACTTCGAGAGTATTGAGGCCCATTTTGACGACTGATGGTCCTTGCATAACAGCCAAACTCCTCAGAGTGAAAATCAGCCATGGGCTGAACATGTAGGGGTGATTCTAAAAGACACAAAGTAAACAATCAATGCAACAGTTGAAGTAACATCATGAAAATTGGATGTTCAAAACTTAACAATGGGATAATGTATAAAGGCAACAATTCCCCAAAATGATTCATTTAATCTTGCTGCAAATAATATGCATACCGAACCGTAGCTCCTTTGGTAAAGCATTGGTTTCGCATTCACAAAGTTCCTATACAAGGCGTAGCGTATTTATCTTTCTTAAATCTGTCAAGGAGTTCGATTCGACTTCTTCGTATTCTTCGTTTTCCTTCAATGCCATGCTTTAGTACACAATCTGTGTTGCACAGCCAATGTTCTAATTAATTTCTTATTGTGTTTTCTTTATCTCCAATATTGTTAGTCTTTCACCTTCTTTCTTCAGTACTTTCTCATTACCCATCCAGCTGATTATTTTTTTCATTCTTCTCCATATCCGCATTCCGAAGGCTTCGAATCATACTTCCCAGATACTTGAAGTTGTTTACGTGTCCCACTGTTTCTTTTCCAATCTTAATGTTTGCTGTGGTTTGATTTGTTCCAATTACCGCTCCTTTCGTTTTCTTTACGTTTACGTATAGAACAAGTTTTCATACTGCTTTAAAAATTAGACCCTTTTAAAACAGAGGACAGACAGAGAAATAAGGAAAGAAAGGAACGTTAAAAGAGATAATTCATCCATTTCTTTCGAAACAGAAAGTTCATAGCCCCTTCCTCTACAAAAATCGTATATGATACTTCAGTTGCGTCAGTTTTCTACTAAAACTTGAATGACGTATTTCACATGTAATTTTCAAAACATCGATGCCCTAGAATTGTAAATGGAATTAGGACCTACGCATTGATTTGAAAATTTATTAATAATACAGGTTTAGTATTCTCGAAAGGCAAGAAAAATATTATTTAATGCTTCTTTTCTTAAAGATAATAATATTCTATTATTGTCTACTAATTCCATTATTTTATTTATTTATTTTTTCAATTGCAATTGTTCTCAGTTTTAACTAAACGTAAATCACAGTCAACCTGTTAGTAATCGCGTTTTACATAAAGTTTGAGAACTGAGTTTTCAGTAATTTTATTTGTTTACACTACACAAATAACAAACTGTAGCAATGGAACCTAATTTTGCTTCGTTTCATTTAGTGATTATACGCAACTTGCATGCAGAGAGGGTATTGGAATGCAGTGAAATCTTCTGAGGCCTTTAAATTGTCTTAACAACGGGTTGACAATAAAAAAAAATCCGGTAACCTCAGGATATGAAGAATGCTGGATTTTCGAAAAATCTTCAGTACACATAAGTCGTAAGACATTATGAGTTATGCCAAAAGCATTAAAAGTGCTTTGGGAATGTATAAAGATCAGGTTTAGGTCCATTGATAGTGAAGCTATAACTAAAGGAACATTGTAATCCCGCTTATAGTGTCCGTTCGTCCGTGTCCAGAAATGAAATCTCAGGCACTACAAGGTGTAGATAGATGCATGAGGTGTCGTTGGAAAGCGCTTGACTAAACTAGCTCAGAGCCCCTGGAACCATCTTGATTGGTGCAATGGTTCAGAGTTACCAGTCAACTTAAAAAAAATGTTCAAATTGCTTGCCTTCAGTCAGACGAAGCTGCGCCAAACTTGGCATAAATATTGTTCGACACAATGCAAAAATACTAAGAGGACCTACGTTGCCAAGCAACCCACTTATCAGTGTTGCCAGCCTATTAAATTATCTTTTTCTCAAATTGATTCCATTATTTTAGTCGTAGCAGCACCAAACTTGTGATAAACATTGTTTGACACAATAGGAGCATATTGCGGATGTTCCCAATTCCTTAGAACCCCATTATCATTGCTGCCAACCTATGTCAAAAATCTATCTCATGAACCATAACGTATAGACAGATACTTGAGGTGTCGTTCGAAAGGTCCTAGCAAGTCTAGCTCAGTCAAAGCGCACATGCATGGGAAAAGATATGAATCTGTGGGGGGAGGGGGCCTTGCTCCCCGACTACTTGCATAAAAATTTATTAATAGTACAAAATAATTGTTTCTGTATGGGAAAAGGGGAAATCAAATAGCGAGCAATCGTGTGTATATGCAAGGGTAAATTTTGTAAGGAGCGGACGGTCACTCCCCCCCCCCCCACCCAAACTACTTACATGAAATTTCCCTAACAGTTGAATATAAACATTTTTATAAGGGAAAAACTGAAATATAATAACTGACCATTGAGATTCCCTAGAAACCCACTTGTCAGGATTGCCAACCCATGCCAAAAATATATCTCATGGACCAAATGCTATCAAGGGACCGGAGCCTTTGTGATTGTTGGTAGAATGGCAGCTCTAACTTGTTTAATTTATATTTGCATTAGTTTTCTACTAGTTAATTATTTTTAAAATTAATTATCATTCATTTAAAAAAAATAATGCCAATAAGCAAAAAAAGCCAGAAAAAATGTCATTAAAAAATGCAACTAGTGCATTTCCATCCAGCGGTGAAAAAACGAACATACGTATCAGGTGGCAGTAAGCATAACCAAACTTCTGATTCTTGAGTTCAAAATAAACGGCGCCTCCAGAAAACAATGGCGCGCCAACGCAGTAAATTTAAAAATGCGCTCCGACAATCATGCCGAAAAACTGAGGAAACCCGAATATTACCAGTAATTGTCAGATATTTTATTGTCAACCTGTATAAATAAAATAGTGTGCATCTAACTACCCCGGATACGTTAGCCTGTCTCACATGAGATCTTCCGAATTTCACATAGTTATATCAGACAAAGACGGCGAAGTACATTGAAATTAGGCAAAGTTCAAAAGTGAAAAAACGGTGCTTACACCGTAAAATGTTATTACAAGGTTTCTAGCGTTAGTCACAACAGTCGATTCACCATAGAAACATTTTACGGGAAACCACTTTGTTTGTACGAGATGATAAATAGAGCCCGGAAGTTTGGCAAAATGCCTTTTCGTTTTCGTTCCGAATTATCAGTATATAAATAATAGGTTGTTTTTTTGTTTTTTACTCGTCGTTGGAGCGTATAAGGAGATTTTCATTTTGCCTATTTTTTGCCTATTTTACTTTGTCTTGCCTATTAATAAACATAATGTTTTTTTTTCCTTTTAATGTATTTAGCCATTTCTTTTAAATTTTTTGCATTAAACACAAACAAAAATATAGCAACGCTGCCTTTGTCGCCTGTAGCTGTCTCCTAGCCGTGAATTCAGGGGGAGAAAATTATGACTAGAGTGACCCCTTGTGTATCGTCTCCCATTTACTGTCACCCTTCACTGCTTCAGTATTTTCTGAATCTCTGGTACAATGCATGATATTAAGACCTGTCACTGACTGATGACCTGACAGCTCTCGCATACTGGGCTACGTTGCCAGAAGCAATAATAAAACTTTAGAAGGAAGGCGAGACTCTGGTGACAACGATTGATATTATGTGAGAAACAATAAACAAACTGTTGGAAGTGTCAGAAGATATGTAAATCTGTAATGGGTGGAAATGAGGATCTACAGAATAAATTAAAAACATATGCAGTATACTTAAACGTAAAAATTAAATTGTCGTTGATATGAACCCGTCAGTAATACTTTCTTTTATGTATGCTCCTGTTTCTTCTGTTGACATTGAATTATAATGCCTTTTTAAGTGTCTATTTCAGCAATAATATATGCCTTTTTGCCTACCTATTTCAAGTAAAATAAATGCCTGAACTTTAGTGATAAAACTAGGGCCCGTGCTCCAGTGGTTTCAGCGTAATATAAACTGTTTTATTTTCTACAGTGTTCACTGTTTTCTCATCCCCAGAATCAAACAGAAGAACTGACAAGCACACATAAATTCTTAATTACCTGAGAATGTCATAACTGTATTGGTTTATTTGAAGATTCGATTTCAAAAATATATGTCAAAATTTATAGTTCTTATGATCTGTCAAACACAAATAATTTTGTTTTAAAGCATTCATTTCTCGAGAAATGACACAAAGCTATTTTTTATTAAAGCTGTGTTAATTTAACAGTGCAAGGAACAATAGCATTTCCTGATAACATTCTAGTAACAGAGACAATAATTTAAATATTGCCAAAATGTAAAAATGCTACTTAGTATTCATAGAAATACTTAAAAGTTTCACATTGAATCCTGCTATATTGCAGTGTTGATGGATAAGCACGTACCTAGAAGTTGGTTTCGGGGAACCCGAGGCCTTCGAGAGGGATGCGAGGTCTGTCTGGGTGTGAAATTTACATAAAGCTTATTTAATTTTGCCAAAAATGAAATTAATTTCACAAAAAAATATATATTTGAGCGGGGGAACCCGGACTCTCAGACCCCTCCCTCCCTCCTCTGCATACGTTCCTGTTGATGATATTAATATGATTGAATCTTCTATTGTGAGCTTTACAGCATTTCAGGCGAGAGGGACGTGGACTTCTTCCCAATGGCCCTGGCCTTCATTTAGTATGTACTCCGGTATTCGTTTAGTATCACAGCGGAGACAGTCAGAAAAGTCAGCATGCACCTACGCCGTCTCCCAAATACCAATTCGTAGACCGATCTCTAGACCAAAGTGGCTGTGGAAAGATTTTAAATTGTTCGCTTTGTATAGAGCGTAACAGAATTCAACCGACAAGCTTCGCAGATGAATTCGTAACACCAAGGCACAAAAAAAAAAAAAAAAAAAAGTTATCTTTGTCATTTGCTTCATTTTCGAGATACGGGAATTCAAGTTTAGAAGCAAAATATCTTCCACTTACTTCCTCCAGTTCGTTTTACAATGCTCAGTAAAATGAATATTTCTTGATGAATCATAAATTATGCATTACATTTTTGCAAGTTAATTTTGTATCGATGCGTTAGGCATTAGAAGTTAAAGTGTAATAACATCAGACTGACGATAGTTTATAAAACTGTAATACATTACTACTTAATTAGGCTAGTTAATCTTCACAAAATACTAATAAGTAATAAGTTGTTTCCATTGAAATAAAAAAAATAGTATTTTTAATTCTTTGTTTTCATTTTTTCGAAGTTTATCAGTGTTGCCGACCTGTTAAAGTTCTATTTCTTTTTTCAATAGTACTACGTCGGTTTATGAAATATGTTGTACACCCACAGGTGAAGAGCAAATATGTAACTTGTGAATAATATTTCAGATTGAGCTTTGGACGTTTCGCCAAGATCATTTTGGATATGTAATCCTCATATGTCCTTTATAGTTTGCAAATCTGCATTGTGTGATGTTTATCGTCATTAAAAGATACAAAATATAAATAACAAACGTAGCACTATTTGAAAAAATACGTGTATATATACTTTATACATACTGGGTTGGCAACACTAACCACCCAGTTTATATATATATATATATATATTTACCATGGTAAAATGTCGAATTTTGAGTTCCAAGTTATAAACCCTTGTATCTCGAAAATGAAGCCAGATCATACAGACAATAAAGATAGGTTCTTTCTTTTCTTTTTCTTTTTTTTTCTTTTCTTATCATGGTGTCAGGAATTCACATATGTGAAGCTTGTCGGTCGAATTCACTTAATCGTGTAAGAGTAGTAGCGAGATCTTACCTTTGCCTTTCCGATCGCCAAAATAAGGGATGAGAGGAACGCTCCCAGTGCATCTTCAGCTGAAATCGTGATATAAAATTCTAGAGGAAAAGAAAAGAAGAAGCAAAACAATTTCATTAATTATTTTATCTACTAGTATTGATTTACCTACGTATCACCATAGACCTCATAATACATGCTTCCCCATTTCTGTCTGCGCTAAAACTAATGTTTTTTTTTTGTTCAAAGCACATGATTTTGAATTCATCCGCTAGGTAGCTCTGGCATAGACCTCGTAATAGAATATGACATGGACGTAAGAATATAATAGGACTAGTAACAAGCCAAAATTTATGGGCCGGAAGTGCGCCTTGCCGCCATGTTGAATTGACCAAAACATTGCAACTGGCCATAAGAAGTAATGTTAATTGAGCCACTTTTAATTACAAATTTTAAATTTATGTGAAATAATTTACGTTATGTGAAGGTTGCGTCTGATGAAGCCGTCCAAGAGGGTAAACAGGTAAGCACTATTTATTTTTTCTTCAATAATAATAGTGAAATAATATCAGGTTTCAAGATTTGAATGATTACTGCTCTTGAGAAGGAAGTGTATTGCAATAACGCTTATTTTATAATAATTAGTAGTTAAGGACAAATTTAGATAATTAAAATTTATTTGCACATTCACAATATCGTCTGCTTCCTTTCCAGGAAGTATGCGCGATCCGCCATATTGGAATGACAAACTGCACTCTCAGCCGTCCCATTTTTATAACATTGAGTGAATTACTTGTTACTAGTCCTATTATATTCTTACGTCCATGGAATATGACGTCTATGCCAGATCTATCTAGCGGATGAATTCAAAATCACGTGCTCTAAACAAAAAAAACATTAGTTTTAGTTTAGACAGAAATGGGGAAGCGTGCTAAGTCTATGAGATCTATCACTATCCTATTTTTATCTACACTAATGGTTTTCAGCCTGTGATTCGTGATCTCCAGAGGGTTCGCGGTGTATTCTGTGAACTCTCGCGAACCATCTTTTCTTCACTAACTATAAAGAAACAAATATATTTAGTTTCATTACCAATCGTCCTAGGATTTTTTTTTAATATAACTTTCTTCACTAATTGGTTTATTATATCTGTTTATTTTTCGTTGTTACCGGTACCTTATTTTTTTAATTAAAAGAATTACGTGACGAAAGTTCAAGGTCAGCGCACATGTACTTTGATTTTTTGTTCCTGTAAAACAGGCAGAAATGCACGTCCGGATCATAATAGTAGCGGCTATCGTAAAACAAAAACGTTTATAATTACGGCGTCCTATTGCGTATAATGAAAAGAAAGGAACCGAATCTGATGTTTCTAATCTAACCTAACCCTTATGATCATGTACTCAGAAATGCACTCTGTACTTCAATGTAAAGCTGTACGGTCTCGATATATCGATCGAGATTTTCAATAATCGAAATATCGATAAAATCGGTACCGTAAATTGGGTATACTTTGACCCTTTAAAGGTAACTTTGGCTCAACTGACGGAAGAGATTTGTCTTCATGCTACATGGTAATTATTATTTCTTTCAGTACAAAATTTTGTGGATAGAAGTATTGTAACATTGAGAACATGTGCACGTTGGCGCTCGTCATTTGTTTGCATAACGTGAGTAGTAAGGTCCGTTTAATTGGACGGAAGTAAGAAAAAATGTTTGTTTAAAGGGCCACAACTTTTGATTGTTGCATTAATGTGGCAAGACTTGAAGGCACAAGTAAGTAGAAAATGTAAATATGTTTATTAGTGAACAGTGTTAAGCAAGCGCTTTTATTTTTCAGTTAATTTCTCATGTATGTATGAAAGTCGGTAAATGTGTGGGGTAACTTTGGCCCAAGATTTGGGGGAACAATGGCCCACATTTTCTTTGGAGAAAAGACGGGGGAAATTCTACCTCCATACGTAGTACACAAGGCAGAAAGTTCATGGTCAACTTGGACAGAGAATGGTCCTCCAGGAGCACGACACAATCGTTCCAAGAGTGGATGATTTGAAAGTTCGAGTTTTGATTACAAATTTAAAAAGGCTTGATGGATGATGCACATATTGGAGATTATGTTTTACAATGGTCAGAAAGTATGCTTTAGTATTGAAATATGGTGTTACTGTACATTATTCGTGTATTAATTTGGCTTTGTGACAAATGGAATAAAGTTACTCCAACCATGGTAAACATTTACCGCTTTCAAAAGAAGACTAAAGATTACATTTGAATACGGTGAAAGGCCATTAACTTACATTCCCAAGCTGAAGAGAAATTGAAATGCCAATTTTAAAAATTTATTTTGGGCTAAAGTATACCTAGTTTACGGTATATCAAAATCGAATCGGAACAATATTTCGATTGCATCTTTATTCGATTTTTACGATTTTCCGATATTAATTACATTCGGTTTATAATTATTTTTCGATATCATTATTAGGCAGTAAAGATGTAGTCGATATAAAATATTTTCCTCTATAAAGACCATATTAGTAAGGCAATTGCAAAACGAAAAATGTCCACTGTGGCACTTTTCCAGGAATTGAGGAAAATTGAAAAGATTTTGTAGGCTTCGTAACTGGGAATCAATTTCCTGTTTAAGATTTAAAGGGTATATAATAAGGTTTTCACTGTGATCGTAGGCTAATGTTTAAGCTTAGGAGCGAGAGGCACTTGGCTAGTGCATTCTGAAAATAAGCGTCCAATTTAACATGGATTTGCACATATTTCTAAGAAAATCATGGTTTCATGTGGTTCCTTCAAAAAAAAATACTCAATAGCGCCTTCAAAATATTTCGTGGCATTATGAAGGTACTTAAGTGAAGACCTTGCGTGCAGTTTTCTGTTTAGAAATAAGGAAATATATCATGGAAATTTCCATAAGAAAGTTGTTCCGTGGGTCATTAAATCATCCTTTATTTCTAAGAAAATATACGTCATGTAACCTTCGCTTATTCACCTTTACGATGTCAAGTATTGTGTTTAAGGCGCTATTGAGTCATATTTTTGAAAGAAAGTGATGAAACCAGGATAATCCTAGAAATACGTGGAATCCCTGTTAAATTGGGCACGTATTTTGCAGGTTGCCGTAGCTAAGCAAGTACCGCTCCGTGTTAAGATATCCAGAATCTAAGTTTTTATATGAGCCTTCTTTATGCTTTAATTTATTCAAACCTACTTAGTTGTTAGTATACTTTGCTGTACGTGAGTTACAGTACAAAATTATCAATGAATAATACTTCAATATCCCAAGTGCTTTACATTCTACAATATTATTATGTCTATAATACTATTAAACTTTAAGAACATGATATAATCATTATTATTCAATATTTTGTTCCACTACAACAAGGGGGCCGCGATAAATTACTATTAGTTTTTCAAAGAGTCTGGGGTTTGGTAATGGCTGGAAGCTACTATACTTTGTGAAGCATGCAATGATTTGGGAAAAAAAAGTTTATTAAAATGTCTTGCTTTATTATTCTTTTTGGATTGTCAGGATGTAACAAATCCAGAGGTATTTTTAGAGGGTTATGTTAATGAAATCAATGGAATGAAAATTACAATATGGTGGCAGTGGACTGGTCCCTATTCTTTTTATTATTATTACTCATCGTTTGAACTGAAATTGATTTCAATGTTACTCAAGAACTGTTACCTCTAATAATTTTTGCCTATCTTACCGAGCTCTGTTTTTTGTGGACGTGAAACTATAGCCATAATTTTGGCGATAAATCTTTTCCATGCACCAGGTGTTGCAGGAGGCTCATATTTTGTATCAATGATTACGACACTCAGAAGACTCGCAGCCTGCAAGAAAATGGAAATCAATTAACGACATTATAGGACACAAATGCAGTGTAGATTCAAATTCATAGTTAATGGGCAATTGTCCATAGTTTCTTAAATACGAAAAAAATGTTCAATATTGTAATTCTGTAGCAATATTCGATGGGGGGGTAAGAGCATCATGGCTGCCATCTTGAAAGCCACTATCTTTGATTGAGCTCTAGAATTTGAAATAGGAAGGGGGTCATGTGACATATCATTTTAGGCTAGCTTGTTCCGAATAATTCAAATATCAAGCCATTTGTATCCTATGTTTATTTGTTTAGGAGATTGTATTCTGAAATTTGGGATTTTGGCGTTCCTCAACATGTGCTCAGTTTGGCGCCCATTTATTTAAAAAAAAAATTTTTTTTTAAATTCTAATAAAACTTTTACAATTTTTAATATGTAACAGACTGTATTTTTCATAGTGAAACATATCAGCAACGGATCCAGCGAATTTCGGAATCCATATCTCCTAATCAAATAAAAGTAGATTACAAATTTTTTCATATGTAAATTTCTGCTAACATTCTAGTCTAAAATGATATTTTACATGACCTCCTTCCTATTTCAAATTCTCGAGTTGAATCCAAGCGGCGGCCATAATGCTCATATCCTTACCACATGGCCATAATGTTGTCACTATCCAAAGGTTGAGTCAGATTTCCGCAACGGTTTAACACTGCAAATCTCTTCAGAATATATGTTTCTACCTCGTACAAAAAGGCACAAATCGAATTTCTAAAAATTGCTATTCATAAAGGTTATCTATGGGTGTCATTTCAGCACATTACAGGTTAAAACGAAGTGGAAAAGCGATAGTTCTCTTCTGAATGTAAATAAACGTATTGGTAACGCTTAAAGCGAATTAGAGTATTTAATTATATATTTTTTCTTATCGATATTGGTTGTTACAAGTCTCGATTTTTATGTAAAATTACTGCAAAATATTTAGCTAAATACGTCATTATTATATGAGCCAAATTTGCAGGCCTATTGCTCAGCTATTAAATTAATTTGTCATTTAACAGCTCTATTAAAATACGAGGTTCGATAAAAATAAACTGGATTATTATTTTAAATAAATTTATTTCGTGAAAGTATCTCGCCACAAGCCCCAAGTACTGTTGTTTTGTTCTCGAACATCGAATTTGTCATAGATACCAAATTGTGTCTAGTAATTTACTAGTATCATTTCTAAAAGGCTTTTTTTTCACTCAATTTTGCGGGAGTATGTAGCACAGTGTCGAAGAACGACATTAACAAGTGGGTAGACGTATTATACAATGTAAAACAAGACGGTTAAAACAAATCAAAATTAAAGAAAATCTTTCTTTTATTGTTGATACATTAACTAGTACGTACATTTTCCCGCTGAAATTATAGCATCCCTAATAGCATACTAGAAAATAAAATCAGCAAATATGTTTGAAGGAGGGACGTAACTCATACCTCAGTCCATACACCCATCCCTTTTGGTCAAATAGTTACAGCTGCGAACTTCGAGATACGGTAGGGAAGAGTTGCAGGTTCGAAACCTGCTCACGCCACCAGGTGAATACCTGGATGGGACCTTTGATAGAAGTTCTCACTCCTTCTCAACGGAAATAGCAAAGTGAAAGACATTACGACTGCCTTAAGGTGTCGTAAAGGGCAGAAATGTAAAGTTTGAATAAGTTCCGAACTCTTTTCTTCATCTTGACAATGATGTCATCAGCATCACTTTCACTCTGAAATCACGATCTCTGCTACACGTAAAGATCACCCCGGCGTCGGGAAGTGGCGCTTCCATCGCCCAGTCAGTTTTACTGGTTGCAATCAGTCCTGACAGCTGCCAACATCGTTGCTGCCCATGGGAAGTCCAACAGAGTGCTTTTCTGTTGAGAATTTTACTTTCACTTGCGTAGGGGAATGGCGACCTCATCGCAGGTGTACGGACCGCAACGTGATGCAAATCCATCGCATGGCCCGAGCAGCAGACCACTGCTGCTCGTAATGGCGTAGGGTATTGGCGACCTCATCGCAGGTCTACGGACCGCAACGTGATGCACAATCACAGCCCGAGCAGCAGACCATCGCTGCTCGTATACGGCATAGGGAATTGGCGACCCATCGTCCAGCCGGCTCATGCTACTTGCAATCAGTCACAAACGGCGTAGAGAATTGGCGACCCCATCGTTCAGTCGGCTTTTGCTGGTTGTAATCAGCCCTAGCAGCTAAACATCTACGCTGCTCGAAAGGAGGACCAACAGAGAAGATTTCATTTACTTTCATTTCATTTTTCATCCACAGAGGCTTCATTATATCATCTCCTCTTGTGCTGCGACTTGCGCCCCTATGCAATGTCCAAGGATGTGTTATGGATGTACTTTCATTGACGCTGGCCCCTGGGGTCAGGGAAGAGGGGTCGGAACCATTGAACAGGGCCTAGCTCTTAGCGGTAGATTTTGGATGGTCTAGCTCGTTGAGGCTGGGAAGTGCGCCATTGAGGAGCTCTTCGGACCTTTGTTCTTGCCAACACTTTGCGGGAGTGGGTGTCCCAAGTATCCATCAGTCGGGAGTGCAAATGATTTCGACGTCAAGCCATTTGACTTCGCCTCGATTTCCAGTTTGCTGACAAGGGTGATGAGGGTACGACCCGGAAGCCTCGTTGGTTCCTTCGAACGATGACGGAGAAGTGTGGTCATTACGGCTTTCATTCACCATGGCTCCACCACATCCTAACAACAAGTCGCCTTCGCGTACAGACAAGGAGAACAAGACCAAGAGACAGAATGAAGAGAAAATCACTTATGTAAGTAAGAAGGCGCATACAGCTAATGAATCAACCAGTGACAAGGAAGAGAAAATAGAAGTAGAGGAACAGACAAGTATCGTACCGACTATCACACGATATCTTGTGATTAAAGTAACGAACGAAGCAGATAATCCAGGTGGTTTGAAGGGTTTATTCCCTTTCGTTATACAAAAACAACTTAATTACGTTGCAGGCCAGCTTGCGCATGTTAAAAAGCTTCGTAACGGCACCTTGCTAGTGGAGACTTCTAATAATAAACAAACGACTAATCTCCTGAAAATAAAGTCCCTATGGCCATTCGAAGTTAAAGTTGAACCACACCGTCAACTAAATTATAGTCAGGGTGTAATATCTTGTTGGGACCTCAAAGAAGTCCCAGGAGAGGTGATTAAGTCTGAACTCGCCAGCCAAGGTGTAGTCAACGTTACACGAATTGAAACAAGAAAGAGTGGCGAACTCCAACTCACGGGATCTCTAACTTTGACGTTTACCATGCCACAGCTTCCTAAGGACGCGAAGGCAACTTTCTGCTGCTTACCTGTCCGTCCTTATATTCCCAGTCCGCTCCGTTGTTTCAAATATCAGCACTATGGACACACCAGCTCGTCATGTAACGTGACCTCTGCTGTATGTGCAATTTGCGATACCAGTAGCCATGGTGTAGATCTTTGCACCTCACTGCAACCTCAGTGTGGTTATTGCAAGTGTGATCACACGGCCTGGTCGCTTGACTGTCCAGTTTCCAAGGAAGAAAAACGAATTCGAGAGTTGAAGGTTCTAGAAAAATCTCTGTTGATGATGTCAAATGTCGCTTAAGAGAGTCTCTGCGCACCCTTCCATCTGGTGCGTTTTCAACAGTAGCAGCAAGACCACTGGTTAAAACTGTTTCCGTTGGCACCCAGACAGTTGATATGTCAACTCAAACTGAGGGACCTCAACCTGAAAAATCTCCTAAAAATCGCCAAGCCCCAACAACTCCTCAAGTTATCCCGAAGCTAGTCGTATGTCACCACTCGCTAGCGTATGTCACCACTCGCGTCGAGCTTCAAAAGGCTGACTACTGCTCTGGCTACTCAATTCGCTTATCAACAGTTCTTACCTGCCCTGAACGAGCCGCGTTCGTCCCTAAATTCAGATATGATTGAGGACGATCTAATGGGCTGGGAATGTAATCTAGTCGGAAAGGGAGGGAAATTTAAACCTAAACTTAAAAGGTGATGGTTTTCTTGGTCTTCATCCCAATGGCTATGCTCCAATGGAATCTTAACGGATTTCGTTCCCACTATGAAGAACTGCAAGTCTTGTTATCAGACATTTCCCCTGTTATAGTCTGCTTTCAGGAAACAAAATTTAAAACAGCTGAATCTGTGATCTTGAACAACTATACACTACATCGCACACTTTCCAACTGATGGTCGCGCATGTGGCGGTGTTGCAATTGGTGTTGTTGTTGACACGCTGTATTCAACACCTGTCCACATCTCCTAGAGCAGCACGTTACAATCCTGAATTTGTACATCACAAGGGAACAAGACTTTACACTCCTTGACCTCCATCATCTGTTCCAGCAGTTACCCCAACCTATTATTTTAGTACGAGATTTTAATTCATATAACGTTAGTTGGGGTAGTATTCGTACAGATGTCCACGGTAGAATCTTTTATTGACGCTTCAAACTTAGTTTCATTAAATACTGGTGCTAATACGCATTCTAGTTTGGCAAGTGGCACATACCCAGCGATAGACCTGTCTCTCTCCAGTGCAGTTCTTGCACCCATGCTGGCATGGCGTGTACATGACGACCTATGTGGTAGCGACCACTTTCCAGTAATTTTAGACTTTTTAAACCTTTATCAAGCCCCACGAAAGTTACCGCATTGGCATCTGAAGCGTGTTGACTGGAATAAATATTAAACTCATGTCCAACTAGTTGATCAAGGAGATCTGCCCCTGAATGATTTGGTTGAGTACTTAAACCGTGAAATTTTGCGAGCTGCCAGATGTTCCAGCCCACAGTCTGGCCGAACGCCACGTCGGCGTTCTGTTCCCTTGTGGAACGATGAGCTCTAACTAGCACGCCGACGGCGCAGTCGCACTCTGCGGGTGTTCAACCAATATCCTACAGTGACAAATTTGAATGCAGTTCGCCAGTCACAAGCTTATATTCGACGTCTCATGAAACAAACTCGGCGTATCTCCTTTCGTGAATACGTATCTTCCATTAATTTACAAACGCCAATTCGAGACGTGTGGGAACGGGTCAGACTTTTCAGGATAATTGTCGCTCCGAGCCATTGACTGCTCTGAAGCACAACAATGTCTTGCATACTGACCCAGAAGAGATAGCTAATCTTCTTGGAGCAGCCTTCGCAGCAATATGCAGCTCTGAGCACTATAATGCTAATTTCGTAAACATTAAACGACAGACAGAGATGATACCTCTACGCTTCCACTCTAATAATTCCGAACCATATAATGTCTCTTTCACTGAGTGGCAACTTGAAACTGCCTTGCGGAATGTTAGAAACACATCCCCTGGATTGGATGATATACACTATGAAATGCTGCGACACCTTACCTCCCAAGGTAAGGTCTTCTTGCTAAATCTTTATAACCAGATCTGGAGTACCGATGGCTTCCCTGCTATTCTGAAACCAGACAAAGTTAAACTAAACCCCACAAGTTACCGACCCATTACTCCCACTAGCTGCATATGCAAGCTATTTGAAAGAATGATAAACCGCCGTCTAATGTGGTACTTGGAGCATAATAACTTGCTTTCCAATTATCAATGTGGTTTCCGACAATATCGATCACCTAGTCAGGTTAAAGTCTATTGTCTAGAATCCATTCCTCCGCAATGAACACGTTGTCGCTGTGTTCTTCGATTTAGAGAAGGCCTATGATACCACCTGGAGATATATCACACCAGCTTCATGACTGGGGTATCGAGGCCACATGGCCCATTTTATTTCAAATTTAATTGGAGCTCCTTATTTCTGTGTTCCTGTTGGTGATTGTTTCTCAGAGCGTTATTTACAGGAGAACGGCGTACCTCAAGGGAGTGTGCTGAGCGTAACACTGTTCACTCTTGTGGTGAATATTGTTATGATTTGTATTCGCCCTCCTGTGGAAGGTCTTTTATATGTTGACGATTGTCTATAAATCTGTGAATATCAACCTCGCATCTAGGCAGATCCAGTTAACATTTAACCGTCTTCTTGAGTGGTCACATCAGACTGGCTTTCGTTTTTCATCCACGAAGACAGTCTGTGTGCATTTTTGCCGTTAACGAAATTGCTTTCTGGATCCAATTTGTTTTTTTGGAGACAGACAACTCCAGTTCGTCGATCACCTGCACTATTTGGGGGACACAGGCCCCTATGCCCCCGTGGCTACACCCCTGTAGTGTAGTCTCCCATACTACGGTGTATTAATGAGTATCGTTGCCAGGTACTATCAACTATGAGAGCAATACTAGAACTATAATTTCTTCTAGATAAACCTTGCGGGGGGGGGGGGGGGGCTGCTTATCGAAGAGTAATTTTCGTGTTCTAGTGGGGGAGTAATACTCCTACTACCCTTTGAAAATATTTCGAAGCCAGATTTATCCAGCTTCTCTTTGTCATGACCTTGAAGTTATTACTACAGCTTCATTGACTAAGATACACTTCAACAAATTTTATTTACCATAATTTCTTCTCCCTCGCATATGAAAATAACGAAGAGTGGCTTCTGCTCACAGTTAATTTTTGTATATAAGGTACTACTATATTTGTCTTTTACTTTAGAACAATCATTCTGTGTCCTTAAATCAAAATTCCATATTGCAACGGTATCAGTTAATGCTTTAGAACAGCAGAACAAGTCGCAAAAGCCTGGGCTTTGCCTGCCACCTAGCGGTCAATTCATGGCGCTACACTAAGCGCGATTTCTCCTTGATTGGACAGGCAGCTAGAGATCCAGTGGGTGGTGATTCAACTCTAATACTGACGTGAGCAATACTCTTCCGCGTATAGATTTAATTCATTGCTGTGAGCTAATCACCCAAGTGTAGTATGAGTTGAGATTGACTGGTCTAGTGGCAAAGCGTGTGGCGCCAAGAACGATGTAAAGCAGCTTTTTACAAAAAAAAAAACTTTGAATGCAGCCACATCACACACATGCGAATCACTTTGAGTGCAGCCACATCACACAAATGCGAGTCATACCAAGCTAGACAGTTTCAGAAACGTCTCTCCCGTCCAGTGTTGTCAGGTGGAGGGAAATTTCCCGGAAAATGGGAAAATCAGGGCTACATGAAGGTTAAAAGGGGAAAAAATTAAAGTCGGGAAATTTTGTTGAATCGTTTTGTCACTTCTTATGTTTTAATTTGCAGTAATGTTGAAAATAAATATAGCAGTCGTGAATTTTTTTTTTTCAGAAATCGGGAAAATTTTCAGGTGAGGGAAAATAATATTACGACGGGAACCTGGCAACACTGCTCCCATAGTACCCCTCAGTTTGAGTCTGTTGTTTTCTGCTATTTTACGCCACTGGAGTACAAATAATCAACAATTATGGAGCTATTAGAATAGTTTGCAAAGCTTTTTCATGCGAGAGTTTCAACATATTTTTAACATGTTTTACATTATAGCCTGCATGATACATAAAGGAACAAATTAGCTATAGAAGTTTAAATCAAATCAAAGTTCATTAGCAGTAAATGCAAAAGTAAGTAAATAAATTTATCACGAAATTTGGGTAGATACTGTCTGCCGCGACTATCCCGTGAAATCGCCACTGATGTAGCATTGTCTTAGGAGATTTGTACACCCAGGTTACGACTGCGATTACGTAGGTTAATAACCGAGTGGCCATGGCTGAGTGGTAGAGCCTGTTGGCTTAGCATTTGGTCCTGTTGGGATCGATCCCAGTGGCCGAGACCGAGGTTTTTCCTTCAGTCATACCAAGCAAATGTTGCGGTGGTACCTACAAAAATAGACCATTTCCGTCTATACCTTCCAACATCCTTTCCCTCACCTTATCCTGGTCTGAGCTAAGATGCCTTAAGGCATTAAACTAAATTGAAACGTAAGCTAAATAGCACAGTACCCAGGGAATCAACCTGCATTGTGAAATTTGTACGCATTTCCTCCTTACTTCAAAGAAGTTTTTCCTCGTCGTTAGATGTCTCTGATCTCAATAGTTTTATTTCTTGAAGATTCTGGTAAATTAAAATAATGTGATTGGTTCAGCATTTCCTGTTAGCTGACAAATATGGGAGTGCGAACCAATCAGAAGCATGAATGTATCAGGATATTTAAGAACAACTCCCCTTGGTTTAAGAAAATAAGCTGTTTGACCTTAGAGACATTGGTAAGAAAATGAACTTCTTTGAGGCCAGAAAGAAATGCACAGAAGCAGGCTACTTCTCAGTATAGTTCTTCTGTGCTAATAGTTCTGAGTAATTTATAATAAGATGAGCATTACAATTATTTAAGAAATGAAAGAAGGAAGGGAATGTACTTACAAAACACATGATGAACAAGAAGCAGGGATCTACTTTGTGTTTCAAGCTACAACCAAACATTTTGCTTAGATTTCCTGTAAACAAAAAATAATACAGGAACAATAATAGGTAATTAATATATGAAAAACACATTAACGTTTATTTAATGATAACTACTGTATAGAGACAGGTAAATAGATATCCCCAAATCTCTAATTTAGCATCATTCATGATACAACTAAATCGTTCAGGATTTTCAAATCGGGGTATGTGCATATCTTCAATTAGAGCGCGGTACTTATGTCACTGTGCTTACTGTTCTTTCTGCGAAAAAAAAAATATATATTAGGAGATATGTAGCTCGGATTGGTAAGAATCTTAGAGTGTGTTTGTTACAGGGGAGTGAATAAAATCATTGGGTTTTAGCAACCCATCTCCAAACTCTATAAATTATTGCACACAGAATGAATGGTTCTTCTCTCCCCTCCCATGCCTGAGGTACGAGTTGAAATTATCTTGTATTCAAGATCTGAATTTGAATTTATCTATGGTCTTTTGGCATCTTTGGTCCAGACCGGGGTGGGGAAGGTATCGACCAGGACCTTACTTGAGGTACCATCCCGGCATTCGCGTGGTGAAACCGAGCGGAAACTCTGGAAAATTTCAATCGATGGTCAGCCGTGTGGTTCGAACCTGTATATCTACCCATTTCCAATCAGAAGATGATGATAATAATAATAATAATAGAAACAATTCCGCGCATCACAAGCAGATATGCACTGATGATCGCAACGAAATATAAGGCATACCAAATAGGGTAGCCCTGGTTTATTTCGATCAAGGGGCTAATATCGATCAGAAGGAGAAAAAGAAGGTCAATATCGTTATGATGTTATGATTTGTGAGATTATTTCCCGCCGGTATCCTAGGCAAATGCCGGTATGAAAACTTCAACTTAAGTCCTGGCCGACTCTCCTTCCCATATCCTTTATTTTACATTATCCCAGTCTGAGTCATAGATGTCTAAAGGCCATAAATAAATGCAATTCAATTCTGCAGGAATAATACACAAAGAACTATCCAGAAAATATGGAACAAGGACAGAAATCATCCTTGGCTTAGCAAACGGAAGGTCCTGGGAATGATCCATGACTGGTGTTTTAAGGTTTGCTCTGTCATGCAGGACAAATGGTAGGATCGTACCTTCAAAATAAGCCCTTGGCCGACTATCTTCCCAGATCCTTCCCTTACCCTATCCAGCCTGAGCTTGAGGAGCAGTAGAAGAAAATAAACCGTGCACATTCTATCGGAACAGAACCAACGAACGGCATTTAAGGATCCTCGAGCAGAATAGCATCAAAGGAGTCATAATGTGAAAAGCTCGCACTTTCTTACTAAATAAAGACTTGCGTCTAAGGAGAGCCCACACGGAAACATTGTCTCTATGCAAATCGCATGTGCAATTTAAAAATAAACGTACCCGACTTATCTAACCTTCACGTACCCTTGATCACTACTTTTATTAAATTTCTTAATGCGCATATACATAAAATAGAAAAAAAGTTATTTTTCTTTTTAAAAAAATATGTAAAAATAACCACGCCAGGATCCTTGTACCTCCGGATCATCTTTTCGATACGTTAACCATCATAGCAAGCTCCGTATCTCGGAAGAAACTCTTCTCAGTGTTATTTATGGTGCAAGCAGTATGCGCCTGCGGGCGAGTGGGCGACGCCTTGCTTCCATGAGCTTCCCGTAAATTTCCAAGTTAGATACCCTGAACGTTGTGTTTCAAAGCTCCTGTTTCAGACATATACCTACTAACACACCAACCTTCAGTATGCTCGAAAATACTATCAACAGTTTTCAGTTTTAGAGGGGAAGATAATAATTTCTACAGCACATATGAGAATACAAAGATATGGGCATTTGCTCAGCGATAAAGTACTACAAATTTTTACATTAACCAACATTTACATTAAATTGTCAATTACAATTTGAAATTGAACATGGGTGCAGTTTCTCTTATCTGACGTCGATGCGTCATCTCGTACTAATGGCTAAATGTAATTTCTCATCACTGCGGTATTCCAGCTTCCTTAGTATCTTGCCTCCATTGTTTGGCTATCTTGTTGAAGCGTGCGTCGTGTTCCTCATTCACAGTTGCTACATTTGGACAGAAAGCTCTAGACGTTAAAGTAGTAAGAGTTATTTCAACGACATTCTTTACCACAAAGGTTTATAATGGTGAATAAAAAAAAAAACAGATTTTTCGTAATTTTCACTCCTATGTTTACCACGACATTGTTTCAGCAGCATCCCGAAAGCTTTGCAAGGACTGTTCTCAAGAGAAGACTGTTTTTAAAGTTCTCACTGAAACATCACACGCATCTGTGGTCCAGTAAATACACCACCTGTGATTTTTGCATCAGATAACTAACGAAACATTCTCGTGTTATAATGAAGAGCAGCTGAATAAGAGTCCAATGTTTAAAAGTTATTTAACAAGTTCGAACTTAATTTCGAGTGGAGGAAGTAAAATGTTCTGCTTTTGAAGCAGAGCTTCGTTGTACCGTCGTGTGTTCCAGGAAGTACCTCTTCCATCTCTGACCACATGTTTCGTGTACAATGCTGGTTTGTAGCTCTTCTATCCCAAAAGCAAAGAAAGCAAGAACATTTAAGTTTTGAATATATACAGCATCCTGTAATTTCAAAAGAAATGCCAGCCATCATCTTAAAATCCCATCCACAGATCTTTTGCAACTGTATCGCGACAACTTAATAATTCTGTTTCAGGTGGAATAAAGAAGCAGCTGGTGCAGAAGGATGCACATTACAATTGTGCAGAAAAATGTCCTTCACGCTGAACACTGAACTACTAAATGAAGCAACACTTCTGGACGATATGTGAAGCCGGTATCTTGAAAAAGGCTATTAATATAGTAACAGAAACATATACATGCCTCCTTTCTGAAGAAAGTTGCAAAGAAATTCACCTCATCTTCTGTATTTAGGCATTTTACATGATTGAAGAAGGTACTATCCTTTCATTCACAAAACAATAAGTTCTGTTCTTTATTTAGGGAGGTCAAGATCCCTGATCAGATCACTCAGTTTTTATGTGGTGCCTTAGCTACAGCTTCATGTCAAAACTTGCATCACGATCACATGTTTCCTCCATTGATAAAAAAATCTGGTGGATGAAAATAGAAACCCAGGGTTTGTCATCGTGTAGTGCTGGTGCAGTGGACGATGGTAAACTGTAGCATTATAACTTTTGCCATTAAGATGATTGCTGGATTCTCTTCAACTTTGAGGGACTGCAAACGGCACATACATTTTGGTTTTCGCCATCAATCTTCTAACGTAGAACTGTTACTGCCATAACATACATATATTTGTCATGTCTACTGATCGGCATTCCGAAGTATGTTTTAAAAGCAAAATATTGATCTTTGCACAATGATATGTTGAGTTGTTTGGGATTTCTACAATTTCCACTAACTTATCAAAAATAATATGATGACACTCTTTTGTTTTAGTCCTCTCTAACACAACAAACAAGAAGGCTTACTTGACACAGTACTCCAAGCAACGATCTCAAGTAGAAAGCCTGTCGGCTACTATCTACCATATATTTCTCCTAGGCATCACTGTGTTATAACTCAATTACTTCGTTTGTTTGAAAGCAATGTTTTCCGAAGATTAGAAGAGAAAAATAAACGTCAGTTCCTTTGATCAAATAAAGAAAATAAACAACAGATATTATGAAGAAATATGGCCATTTTTTACTGCCATCTATTATCCATCTTCGTAACTGCCATCAAACTTAACATTTAAAAATAACTTATTTTCACAAAACCAAAATTAGCCAATTGCGTGTGAAATTTCGACATTTGAAAGAAAACTAGTATCAGATTCGTAATTAGCACATCGAAATCATTTGTTAAAATATCCAGTTCTGCCGATGTTTTCCTCCGTTTTGAGCCCTGAGGGTTGCCCTGAGCGACGTTGGTCTTCAAGTGACCTCGAAACGGAAAAAACACTCATAAAGGTTTTGTTTTTCCCAGAACAGCTTCCTTGCAAGCCGTTTCAAGCACTGTAGCTGTTTCCTCAAACAGAAAACAGAACTTCATAGCTTCACGCGTTAAAAATCGCCGAACAAAAATATTTATTACGTAGCACCACGACTTCACTCGACAACGCTGTTCGGTAGACTGATGCAAAAGGATGCCAGCAAGAGGCAGCTAGCGGCGGAAGCATGTACTACAACGGATTCGGCCACCAGAGAACGATTCCGCTTTCTTTTGGATCTCCCTCGTATTATAAGGACATTACAACTATTAACTATTTATCCGTTTAAATAATTTTCATCTCCTTTTAATATTTATGAACGTTCTAAAAAAAATGGTGAGCTTCTAATAATGGGACCTACAGTTTTTGTTAAAGAATACTGCTAACTACTGCGTTCAATGAACCTCACCGGTTTTTGTACGCAAGACAATATGCACAGAAAGCGAGTACTTTAACCATTCGGATAACCGAGGGTTTATTTTGCAGATATATAAAATATAAACGTCAGTATGACAGTTATGTGTTACTAACTCTTTGTAAAATGTTTCTATGGAATTTGAACAGCCATCGTTTTTATCCGTTGATATAATTCCATACAAAAAGAACATAAACTTCACTCAAAACACTGGTGTACGGATAGTACTTCTGATACATAGAAAACACAACTTACACGTACGAAAAGGTCCCATTTAATTCCTTGCATCTTCTCCAATTTCGACACATTACTTGTACTTACTCTATGGCTTAAAGAACTCGCAAGTTCATCGCCACATTAACAAACTCTCGCCATTTGATTCTGTCCTGTGGAACATCAAGTTAGTTTTCATCACTAACACCTACCGGCACTTCTCGAAGATCCCTTCTAATATTGTCCTCCCAACGACGTCTCGGTATTCCTAATATTCTCTTTATCTCCATCTTTCCAACCACGATGGAAAATAAATCTTCGTTTTCCCCCATCCGAACTACACTCTAAATACAGTACCCACTATTTAAAGGTACAAAACGGGTGTTTTGTACCCATTAATTTAACAGGTACGTGGTACCTAAGAGTTAGAAGGTACCACGTGGTGCAAATATATTTCATAGGTACAAAACCTCCTAAAACGTCCTGGTCGCGTCCTGTAATCCACACTGTCGAAAGAAAGAAACGAAAGTATAAAGATACAACACTGCACCTACGCATACCGAAAGTAATTTAATCGAAATCTCTTTCATCAACAGTTTCTTCATCGACAAAATTTTAATCGACAGCTTTTTCATCGTCATCACTTTCATCGAAAAAACTGTCGAAACTACTGTTGATGAAAGCGCTGTCGATCAAAAAAAAAGTTTCCCAGGACTGTTGTCAATGTAACTACTGTCTATGAAAAGCTGTAGATGAAAGTGCTGTCGATTAAAAAGCTGTCGATGAAATGTTCCGTCGATGAATTGTTCGTCGAGGGTTTTTATGTCAATGAAAAGACGTGTAACCCCTCCACTAATTAATCTACGAGAAATGCAAGAAAGCATTATTGTTATTTTTATTAATAATAAAAAATATGAACAGATAGAAATGTATTTTGAAAGAAACCAAAACGAAAAAGAAAAGATTCAAACCCGGGTTCTTTCACTCAACAAGCCGACGTCTTAATTACTTTTTTAAAAAATAATCTCCTTTATTTAATTTCCTGTTACATTACATTTATTTATACCATTTTGACCTTTATTTGTGCGTTGATCTTACTTATTCTAACTACGGACAACACACTTAAAATCACATCCATGCCCGAAGCGGGATTAGAACCCGCGATCCTTGAGCCGCCAGACCATTGCACTAGCCAGCACGACCACCCGGATCGGCATCACTTAGCCACGGTCGAAGCTTGCAAACCGTGGTTTCTAAGTTGTATTTACACTGCGCGTGCGCAGATGTCATTCGCGCGTGGATTATTCCTGTTCAACGTCCTGTTCAGAAACTTGATCGTTTCCATGTCAAAGGTTTGCTTTATACTTAAGACAAAATAAAATAATCGCTGAGCAAAGCAATACGTTGTAATTAAAAACGAAAAACGTGTAACTGTTGCACCAACTAACTAACGACTTGGCTTCATCAGACACGCTCTCTGGTGGTCGATGTTTTCATGGGTACAATTTTCCTTCTATTAATATAATGGGTATCCTCTTGGGCACGACTTCATTGTACCCATAAAACCTTTATATTTTTTCCAAACCTTCTGCTCTACCCATTAATTCATGGGTACATGTCATGAATACGTTGTGTACCTATATTTTTTGTCGGTACATTCAATTGAATATTGGGTACAGATTAATAAAAAAAAATGAAGGTACAATATAAATCTCTGTGCCCGTCACTGCCTCTGAAAAATAGTGGGTACAGGTACGATTCATTGGTACAGATTTTACAGTGTACATGACCTGTCCACGTTAGTCAGTGCAATTTCATTATTCTTACAACATCGGGTGAGTCCGTGAAGTTCTTCATTATGCAGTCTCCTCCATTCTCCAGGCATTTCCTCCCGTTGCGTCCCGTATATCTTTCTCAAAATCCTTATGTTTAAACACACGGAATTTGTGTTCATCTGCTAGGGTCGTACTCCAATCTTCGGAACCATAAAGTATTACCGGCAGAATAACCGTTCTGTATACTTACAATTTCAACTCCATTGATATTAATCGCAAGGTTAGGAGTTTCTGGACTGAATAGAAACATGCGTTGCCCGATACTAAACTATCTTTTTTTTCGTGATCTCGGTTTAAGTCTCGCAAATGCAGTGGTGAAATTAGTTGTAAGATACAGGGTAAGTCAAAATGATGTACCCGATTTCATAAATTTATTTTGTGAAATATAATGAACATATCTGAATGTAATACATGTGGTAAGAAGGGTAACTCTCAAAGTTTTTTTCAGTCACATCACAAGTGCTCTATGTGAGCACCTCGCGTAACACGACACACATCAAGCCGATAGTCTATCTCCTGCCAAACCTTGTGTAGTGTGTCACGGTCAATCTCTGCAATGGCTGCTGTGATGCGGGCGCGAAGGTCACCCAATGTTGTTGGAAGTGGTGGTACGTAAACACGATCCTTTATGAAACCCCACAAAAAGAAATCACACGGGGTCAGATCGGGGGAACGAGGTGGCCAACGAATGAGAACTCGATCCTCCTGAGATGCACGGCCTATCCAGCGCTGTGGCAATGCCTCATTGAGATGATCCCGAACGCTGCCATGGTAATGCGGAGGGGCACCATCCAATTGAAGAATGAAATCTGCACTATCCTCTTCGAGCTGTGGAAGGAGCCATTGTTGCAGCATATCAAGAAAAACATGTCATGTCACAGTAGGTTCAAGGAAGAAAAAGGGCCCATAAATCTTTTCAGGGGAAATGGCACAAAACACATTCACCTTGGGTGAATCGCGTTGGTGTTCCACAACTGCGTGGGGATTATCAGTTCCCCAGATCCTTACGTTGTGTCTATTCACATTCCCAGAAAGGTGAAACACCGCTTCATCACTGTAACGTAACCTTTCGGCGAACCCATCCTCTTCCATTAACGTGAGAAAATCAGCACAGAAAAACGCTCGAGCAGCATAATCAGTGTCTCTTAAGGCTTGTAGCAGTTGCAAGCGATAGGATTTCATTTGTAAACGTTTCCGCAGAATTCGCCATACAGTTTTCTGTGGCATTTCAAGTTCCCTCGCTGCCCGGTAGGTAGACTTCTGTGGACTCCGCACAAAACTGGCGCGAACACGTTCCACTGTCTCTTCCTCAGCTGAAAGACGGCCAGTCGATTTTCGCTTACAGATGCAGCCCGTATCTCTGAATTTTTCATACCACGTACGAATG
>JAGDQP010004721.1:12897-83051 GCA_022664845.1 Lepisma saccharinum | reverse complement strand
GAACTTGGCTCATCCGTCTCCCATTTCACACCTTTTTAGGGCTAAAGAACTTGGCTCCACTTTTTGCACCTCTGGTGTTTTTGTTCGGATTGATTATACTCCCCAAGTAATGTATATGAAGGATTTGAAGAATACGCCATCTTAGTGAAGGTAGCACTGTTAATCGCCTTCCACATAACAGATAACCGTATCGCATGGTGTTTTCATGTTTTCTTCAAAAGTAGGCTTTACATATAACAGTTTGAAATCTTTTAGGTAATGACCTAGGCTAACCGTGAATATTTTAAGCTGCATTATTTTGTATCCCTTTAGATATATATCGCGAATCACAACACAATTTATATTTATTAAGTATGTAATGTGATGAATGTTGTTGAAACTGTTTCTTCCAAACATGCTTTCGGGAGGTAGGATTTTGAACCGCACCCCGGAAAAATTGGGTCAACACTTGTATTTCTCATACGTACATGTAATAGCACAATTCATAAATATTGTCTATGTTATTTTGGGGTTAACTAAGGAACTACGACATATTATTAAGTAACATTATTGTTATTTTATACTTTTAGCATATAGGAGTGAATATGCACTAGTTATAATTTTCGTAATCCCCCACGACTTGATTTAGTACCCTGAATAAAATCTGCTGGAAGAAATACTCGTTGCTGATCTTCAGTTTCCTCCGTTGACGGTAGTCTTTAGAGGTAATCCACTACCTATACATTTACACATACACTACTTTGTAATTATAGCCAGATAAAAACAGGGTCTATCTCAATAAAAGCTAATATACAGAAGACAAAATTGCATTATCCTTGGCAAATATCAAACACACTAGTAGAGAATCTGTTAATACAGTGAAATGTACCTTATAGGTAGTTATGAAGTTTTCGTATACCGTAAACAAGAGCTAACGCTTCTTTTTCGAACTGCGAGTAATTTCTTTCGGATGATGACAACGAAACGTAAGCGCAAGCAACAGTCTTAGATTACTTAGACCGTTCGTAACTAAGACTAGACAAAAATATGATTAGACACAAATAATTTTCAAATATTTAAATGTTCCCACACAGTACTTACACACTATTACGCAAAACAATTTAATTAATAAAAAATATCAAACTAATATAATCCTTATATTATTTTACCCATTAAAGATAAATAACTTTAAATTACACAGTAATAACTTCCCTAATCTTTCAAAGTAATCTGAATTGCACAGAAACCTCCTCGGTGTAAACGTATAGCTAAACTAACAAGCTCAACTTTGATCATTCTAAGTACATTTTCCAATACACTTACTATGTTACGACTTATCTCACCTAAAAATGAGAGCGACGGGCGATGTGTGCATATTTTAGAACCTAACTCAATAAAATAATATAATTCAAAATTACATTCAAATCCACCTTCATTCCATTTTTTAATTAAAAAAATCGTTATAATCAAATTATTGTAACCCATCTCCACTTATTAACCAGCTGCACCTTGGCCTGATTTTACATTCAATTAAAATACGAAAATCACTTCCAAATTTTTCCAACGACGGCGGTATACAAACTGCGAACAACAAGTAAGATTACAGCGTGGACTATCGATCACGGGCAGGTTCCTCTGAATAGACTAAAATACCGCCAAACTCTTTCGGTTTCAAGAACATAACTATTACTACCCCAACCTTAATATGAACTTTACAGTATCTATAATAGGGTATCTAATCATAGTTTACATCACCACTCTCATAGCCTCAACAAAAAGAACATAAACAAACATAACAATTTCACCTACAAAATAATTATATTAATTCTAATTAAACAATAACACTAACTACAACAATCATTACTTTTCCCTTAGCTCCCCCCGTCTAACCGCGGCAGCTGGCACGAATTTTACCGGAACTTATAATTATGAATACCTACCTCAAACTCACATTAAATAAAGAAAACCAAGTACTGCTAGCTCAAGCCCCAATATTTTAACCCTCAAAGTTAAAACATTATTAATTATATTCTAACTCAAAACAATACATGTACAAAAATCATAAAAAAGAAAAATAAGCCAGAATAAAACTTTTCCCAAGAATTATAAAATTATACTTATTAAATGAATAAAGGCTATTCGCTAAAAGCAACAAAAATTAGAATAATATAATCGCCAAAATCCCCCCAACAACAACTCACCTGCTCTCCGCGCACAAATATATATTTTGGAATACAATTTTTTTCATTTTTTGTATTCTAAAATATATATTTAAAACCTCCATAAGCATATGCTGTAAATACTAGTGAATAATGGTAACATATGTACATTATTTATTTATATAGCCGGTAATATAGCTATTAATTAAGGTATAATGTATTCTGTAACTCTTATTATACTTTTATACAACCTCATCCTATTTTTATTACATAAACCTAAAACTCTCACTAATTATTTCAACTACATAACTTTTTATTTATCTAAAAAAATTAATGAAATACCTGAATAAAGAATTATCGTGATAGGGTAAATGTATACATACATACTTTCATTATTGCACTAGCCTATACTTGAAAGAATTAAACTTTCCCCTTCAACATCAAAAATTGATATGCACCTTACATTAAAGCATAAAATAAATATAAACTAACAAAGCTAATGGGCTCATACCCAACCAATGAAGGTTTCAAATTACCCCTTCTCTTTCTAATGCTCACCAATCCTATAATATTAATGTTTACACTAACATTAATTGTAGGATCATTAATCTCAATATCATCAACCTCCTGGTACGGAGCTTGAATAGGACTAGAAATTAATCTTCTATCCTTTATCCCTCTAACCTCAAAACCAATAATCATCGAAAAACTGAATCCGCGCTAAAATATTTTCTAGTGCAAGCCTTAGCCTCAATAATTCTTCTTTCAGCCATTGTAATACTGTTACACCATAACTCCTTAATAACAAATATCAGCAACCTAACTATAACAACCTCCTTAGCCCTCAAACTAGGGGCAGCCCCCTTCATTTTTGAATAGTAGAAGTCAGAGAAGGAATAAATTGAACAAATTGTCTGTTACTAATAAGATGACAAAAATTAGCCCCCTTACCCTAATATCCTACACAGCAATTATCCCAAATACTATATTCTTACTAATTATTTCATCAGTAACAATTGGAGCTATTGGGGGGCTTAACCAAACCTCCCTACGAAAAATTATAGCCTTTTCCTCAATTGCTCATATGGGCTGACTTTTAAGAGCAATTATATGCAACAATACAAGATGACTTTTATATCTAATTATTTACGCCACCCTAACCGCAGCAATCACACTGTTATTTCAAATAACCAAAATTAATTACTTAAACCAAGTCTTCTCACATAAAATTAACCCAACTACAAAACTTGCAATCTTCACTACCACCCTTTCATTGGGGGGTTACCCCCCTTTTTGGGCTTTCTTCCAAAATGAATTATCATCACAAATATAGCCCAAATACTATTTATTGTTCCCCTTATAACCATAATCGTAATAGCCCTAATCACCTTATATTATTATATACGAATTGCATATTCAGCCTTTACTTTAACACACACTACCCAAACTTGAACAGAAACCACCCAATCAAAATGACAAGAAATAATTAGATTAATAATTACCTCTCTTACCTTAACGGGCCTTTTAATATCTCCATTAATTTTAAATTTAAACTGTTAAAATTAAGGCCTTAAGTTAACAACAAACTAGTGACCTTCAAAGTCTCCCATAAAGAAAATCTTTAGGTCTTAATGCTCCTTATTTGCACTTCCCCAGACTTGCAATCTAGTATCATAACTATTGACCATAAGACCTCCCACTTCTAACAAGAGGAACAACAATTCCATCCATAGATTTACAGTCTATTACCTAATATTTCAGCCATTCTGTTTTACTTATACCCGCTATTCACCTTGCAACGATGATTACCTAGTATTGCCATAAATACTGTCACAGGAAGGGGCAGTCATAACGTAAAGAAGACAGCAGATCCAGAGAAATAAATTTACTTGCAAGAAGTGCATACACCACAGATACAAAATGTGCAGAAGTTACTCAAAATGACCACCATGCGCTTTGACACAAGCCCTTAAACGGTGTGGCCAGTCATCAATGACTGTACGCACACAGTCCACTGGAAAAGTGTCCACTGCTTTGATGAGGGCACGTTTGAGAGACTCCAAATTGGGGTGGCGTTTGGTACAAGCCATGGCCTCTAATCGAGACCACAAGGCATAGTCTAGCGGATTGAGATCTGGACTGGCCGAGGGCCAATCACTGGCAGCAATGAAGTCCGGCACATTCGTTTCCAGCCATGTTTGATTCACCTTAGCTTTATGGGCCGGTGCAGAGTCTTGCTGGAAGGTCCACGGCTTGTTGGCAAAGAGTGTGTTGCCTAAAGGTTTTACAGCTACTTCTAAGATGTTTTCACGATACACTTGAGCACTTGTTTTGACCCCTTGTTCACAGAATTGCAACTTTGTGACCCTGTCATACGACACCCCCCACCAAACCATCAACGAGGACGGATGGTGACCCCGCTGAACCTTTTTCACAACTTTAGACGCTTCTCTGGATGTGTGAGCATACACCCTGTCATTTTGTTTGTTGAGGTGTTCTTCAATGTTGAAAATTTTCTCATCAGAAAAACACATTGATCTGTGTTTTCCATCCGCGTACCTCTGAAGCAGGGCCTTGCATCTCACCTTCCTGTTTGCTTTAAGTGCAGGAGTTAGGAAATGTCCTGTTGATCGGCGGAAAGCACCTAACTTAAGGTCAGTTCTGAGTATCCTTGACATTGTCCTTTGCGGAATGTTCATTTCCCGGGACATGATTTTTTGCTTCCGAATGGGGTTTCGACGAATTCTCTGCCTGACAGCCTGGATGGCTTGTGGTGTTCTACTGCTCCGCGGTTGGCCTGGTCTTTGACGGTCACTTACAGAGGAAGTCTCACAGTACCTTGCTATGGTCCGATATACGAATCTCAGTGTGATTTTCAGAGGTTGGAAAAGTTGAAAGATCTTCGATGCCTTGTGACCACACTTGTGTAATGCAATCACAGCTACACGGTTCTGTTCCTGACCCCACTCCATCCTTACAATATCACGGACCTGCAAAAAATCATGAGTTACACAATGCACAGTACACAGACTACTGACAGGAGTGAATTCACTAAAGTCTATGCGGTATAAACGCTCGGTTCCGATCTGCAACTTTTGTGACAGTATTTATGGCCAGACTAGGTATTTTCCACAAACCATAAAGACATCGGTACAATATACCTAATCTTTGGTGCATGATCAGGAATAGTAGGAACCTCTCTAAGATTATTAATTCGTGCTGAATTAGGTCGCCCAGGTAGTTTAATTGGCGATGACCAAATTTATAATGTAATCGTAACAGCCCATGCCTTTATTATAATTTTCTTCATAGTAATACCAGTTATAATTGGTGGATTTGGTAATTGATTAGTACCATTATTACTAGGAGCCCCTGACATAGCCTTCCCTCGTCTAAATAACATAAGAGTTTGGCTTCTTCCCCCATCACTTACTCTTCTATTAACTGGAAGAATTGTAGAGAACGGTGCGGGAACTGGCTGAACTGTCTATCATCCCCTATCAAATACGATCGCACATGCCGGAAGATCAGTTGATCTATCAATCTTTTCCCTCTATCTTGCTGGGGTATCCTCAATTTAGGAGCCGTAAATTTTATTACAACTTTCATTAACATGCGAGCAACAGGAATAACAATAGAACGAATCCCCTTATTTGTATGATCCGTCATAATTACAGCTATTTTACTGCTCTTATCATTACCTGTACTAGCCGGAGCCATTACAATACTATTAACAGACCGAAATCTTAATACTTCTTTCTTTGATCCGACGGGGGGAGGAGACCCCATTCTTTATCAACATCTATTCTGATTTTTTGGCCACCCAGAAGTGTATATTCTAATTCTTCCAGGGTTTGGCATAATTTCCCACATTGTTACCCAAGAAAGAGGGAAAAAAGAAATATTTGGTGCTTTAGGAATAATTTACGCAATATTAGCAATCGGATTTCTAGGATTCATTGTATGGGCGCATCATATATTTACAGTAGGAATAGATGTAGATACACGAGCCTACTTTACAGCAGCCACAATAATCATTGCAGTCCCAACCGGAATGAAAGTCTTAGATGAATTGCAACTCTTCACGGCACACAAATCAACTATTCCCCCCTAACTCTCTGAAGACGGATTCATTTTTCTATTCACTGTTGGGGGGCTAACAGGAGTAATATTAGCTAATTCATCAATAGACATTGTATTACACGACACTTACTATGTCGTTCCCCATTTTCATTGCGTACTTTCTATAGGAGCGGTATTTGCCATTATAGCAGGAATTATTCATTGATTTCCCCTTTTTAGGGGAACATCTCTTAAATACCATTGATTAAAAATTCAATTTATCACAATATTCCTAGGCGTAAATATCACCTTCTTTTCCCAACAACTTTTTAGGCCTAAGAGGCATTCCACGACGATATTCTGACTATCCTGACGCATACATAACATGAAATATAGTTTCAAGCGTAGTATTTATCGTAGCTCTTATCATTAATTGCCCTTCTCATACTAGTATTTATCGTATGAGAAGCTCTAGCCAGTTCCGGCACCGTTCTCTTTCCTGACCAACAACCCACTTCCTTAGAAAGGTATCAAAATTTGCCCCCGCCGAGCATAGCTATACAGAAATTCCAATCTTAACAACTTAATATTCTAAGATGGCAGATAAGTGCATCGGACCTAAGTCTCGGAAATAAGACACAATTATTATCTTTCTTGGAAGTGGCTACCTGAAATCAAATAAACCTACAAGACGCTAGATCGGCGATTATACAACAAATAACTTTCTTTCACGATCATACCATACTTATTATTATAATAATTACAGTACATGTAGGCTACTTATTAATTTCTATTATATTCAACAAATTCACTAACCGATATATTTTAGAAGGACAAACCTTAGAAACTATTTGAACAATTTTAACAGCAATCATATTAGTATTTATTGCATTACCGCCCTTGCATCTTCTTTATTTAATTGATGAAATCAATCAACCCTCAGTAACTCTAAAAGTAATTGGCCATCAATGGTACTGAAGCTATGAATATTCAGATTTTGTCCCCAAAGAATTTGACTCATATATAGTCCCAATTAATGAGATAAAAAATAACTTTCGACTCTTAGACGTAGACAACCAAGTAATTTTACCAATCAATACAGATATTCGAGTCTTAATTACAACCGCAGACGTACTTCACTCATGAGCCATACCATCTATACGACTAAAAGCAGACGCAACCCCAGGATGACTTAATCAGGTTGGAATAAACGCAAAACGAATTGGCCTATTTTTTGGGCAGTGCTCAGAAATTTGCGCCGCAAATCACAGTTTTATGCCAATTGTTATAGAGACCTGTCCTCACCAACAATTTATTAATTGAATACAATATATGGCCCAAGAAGCCTCATTAGGTGGCTGAAAGTAAGCATTGGTCTCTTAAACCAAAATATAGTAAAGTAACAATTACTCCTAATGAAAAAAGTTAGTTAAATCGCTATAACATGGCCATGTCATAGCCAAATTATAAAACTATTAATACTTTTTGTTACTACAAATATCCCCCTTAAAATGATTATTATTATTATTTATTTTATTTTCAACTATTTACCTAGTCTTCGCCTCAATTATATACTTTAATATACCCCCTACCCAATTAAGTATAGAACAAACAAGTATTAATAAAATACCCCTAACCTGAAAATGATAACCAACCTATTTTCAGTATTTGATCCAGTTCAACTGTACTGTCCCTATCAATTAATTGACTCAGTATCTTATTAGGATTATTAATTATTCCCACATCACTTTGATTCCTCCCAACCTGAACAACAATTATTTGAAATAACCTAGTAACCACCCTTCACAAAGAATTTAAAACAATTTTTGGACCAAAAAATACTCATAAAGGAACAACGTTTCTTTTTATTACCGTCTTCACGTCCTTTATATTCAATAATTTTATAGGCCTATTTTCTTATATTTTTACAAGATCTAGTCATTTAACATTTACATTAAGTCTTGCACTTCCTCACTGATTAACATTTATACTATACGGCTGAATTAATAATACTCAACATATATTTGCCCATCTCCTACCAGCTGGAACACCCGCCCCTCTGATACCATTTATAGTGTGCATTGAAATTACCAGAAACATTATTCGCCCAGAAACCCTAGCAGTTCGATTGATAGCAAACATAGTAGCTGGGCACCTTTTAATAACCCTTCTAGCTAGAACAGGCCTCACTTTAACTATATCATTACTCTCACTAATAATATTTAGACAGATCTTACTATTAACATTAGAATCCGCAGTAGCAATCATCCAATCCTACGTATTTGCAGTATTAACAACCCTATACTCAAGTGAAGTAACATATGTCAGCACCACAAAACCATCCATACCATCTAGTAGACCATCCCCCTGATAGGGGCCCTAGGGGCCATAATTACTACCACAGGACTAACTAAATGATTTCATCAATTTAATCCAGACCTATTCCTTATAGGCTTACTAATCATTAGATTAACAATAATTCAATGATGACGGGACATTTCTCGAGAAGGGACATTTCAAGGACTTCACACAATTCAAGTTACAACTGGACTTCGATGAGGAATAATCCTATTTATTGTATCAGAAGTATTTTTTTTTATTTCATTTTTCTGAGCCTTCTTCCACAGAAGACTCTCACCCGCAGTAGAAATTGGAGCAACTTGGCCCCCGCAGGTATTCAGCCTTTCAACTCAATACAAATTCCCCTCCTTAATACTGCAATTTTGCTGGCCTCAGGAGTTACAGTAACCTGAGGCAATCATAGTTTAATAGAAGCAAATCACACACAAACTACCCAAGCCTTAATTTTAACAGTAACTCTAGGTCTGTATTTCAGTCCTTCAAGCCTTTGAATATTACGAAGCAACATTCACAATTTCAGACGCCACCTATGGATCTACCTTTTTCATTGCAACAGGCTTTCACGGACTTCATGTAATCATCGGCTCATCATTTTTAATGGTATGCTTACTTCGCCACATAATATATCACTTTTCCCCAAATCATCACTTCGGATTTGAGGCAGCAGCCTGATACTGACACTTTGTAGACGTAGTATGGCTATTTCTATACATCTCAATTTATTGATGAGGAGGATAACTATCTATTTAGTATAAATAATACATTTGACTTCCAATTAAAAAACTCATACAAAATGAAATAGATAATATACACAATTTTAACTGCCACCCTAATCACTATAACAATTACAACAGCCGTAATACTACTAGCCTCCCTACTATAAAAAAACAATTATTGACCTAGAAAAGAGATCACCATTTGAATGTGGATTTGACCCCAAATCATCCCCCCGAACTCCATTTTCAATTCGCTTTTTTCTCATTGCAGTAATTTTCCTTATTTTTGACGTAGAAATCGTACTACTTCTCCCCTCCGCCATCACACTCACTACCACCAGAATCATATCTTGAACCACCGTAACAATAACCTTTCTCTTAATTCTACTTATCGGCCTATACCACGAATGAAACCAAGGCTCACTAGAATGGCCCGCATAGGATAATAGTTAATCATAATATTTGTTTTGCAATCAAAAGGTGTTGTCTATCAACTTATCTTACCTAATAACAAGAAGCAATATACTTTAGCACTCAGTTTCGACCTGATCTTAAGGTGGACTTCCACCCTTGTTTTTAGTTGGAAGCCAAATCAAGGGCGTGTTACTGTTAATAACAAAAATGGGCAATCTAAACAGCCCCCACTAAGGAGGTAAGTAAATTAAACAAGAAAAAGCTGCTAACTTTTTATCTTTAGCGGTTAAACCCGTTATTACCTTTTAATTAAACCCCCTCAGTATAACAATTTACACTACTTTTTCAGGGTAAAAATAAGAAAACTTTCTTAGGGAGTACCACTCATTTGAAGAATCAATCACTCTTCTTAGCATCTTCAATGCTATACTTTAAACATAAGCTATTCAAATAAATAATAAAAATAATTATAATTAAAAATATAATTAAAATAAATGTAACCCAAAATCATTAAAATGCACCTTAGTAATCAAAACAGAACCGTTTGCTATAAAATTATAAGTCCCCTGCGGTCCCAATATTTCTCTTCACCCTTGATCAACAACTTTATTATACATTTCCCCAACGTTAAGAGGTAATCGAATACAATAATTAGTAGATAAATATGGCAAAAATTATATAGAACCTATTATTATACTTATAAAAAAATAAGTCCCGCCAAACTTGCTTGATTTTTACCTAAGTAAGAGTTTCCTAACAAAGCCCCAATTCAAGCCCCCATCCCTCTAAAAATTAAAGCCCCCATTTTAAGAAACAAAGGTAACACTACCACAGACGGACAAGAAAATAATAACCATCTCATAGTAGTCCCACCTAAGATAGAAGCCGCGGTTAGACCTAATATTCCCCGTACCATAATTAAATTAGAATTATCATCTGTCCCGTGGCAGCTTCTACCAGCAACCCCCATCCCAGTCAAATAATAACTTAAACGAACAGAATAACACACAGTTAAACCGGTTGAAAAAAATAATAAAAAAATCTAACTAAATCAATTCATGCTATACTCCCAACTTCCAAAATCAGATCCTTAGAATAAAACCCAGCCAAAAAAGGAACCCCGCAAAGAGTTAAATTAGCCGTATTTAATCAAGACAAAGTATACATCGAATATCTTGAGTATCCCCAACTCCATGAATAATAGCCTCAGCACATAAAAATTATAAAGCCTTAAAAAGAGCATGAGTCAATAAATGAAAGAAAGATAGTACAGAAAATCCCATAGATAAAATTATTATTATTAGCTCCAATTGACTCAAAGTAGATAATGCAATAATTTTCCTTAAATCATACTCATAATTAGCCCCCACGCCTGCCATAAACATAGTTAAACCAGAAAGAAGTAATAACACCCGCCCCATAAAACTATCACTTAAAATATTACCAAAACGAATTAATAAATAAACGCCAGCAGTGACTAAAGTAGAGGAGTGAACTAAAGCAGAGACTGGAGTGGGGGCTGCCATCGCCGCAGGTAATCACGCCGAAAAAGGAATTTGAGCTCTTTTTGCTATACCGGCCAACACAACAAAAGTAATAATAATTTTTATTTCGTCCCCATCGTGTAACTCACCCAAATAAAAAATATAATTTCAACTACCATAATTTAACATTCAAGCGATCGCAAGCAAAATACAAACATCCCCAATCCGATTAGTCAAAGCAGTTCGTTATTAAGACCATCTCTTGCTTTTGATTAAATATAATGCCAGTCTGGAAAGTATCCCATGTGAAAGAAGTGGAAGAAGATATTAAAAATAATACAGTATGCTTTTGGAGCTTTGCGCAAAATAAAAGATGTAAAAACTATTCTATTAACCATGTATTTACACTAGAAAATTGAGTATTACAAACTAGTAAAGATATTGTAGATTGGTTTGCACGATATTTTGAATCAGTGTACGCAACATTTCCGACTTCACATAAGATACTTGAAATGGGAAATTTAGACGTAAATTACACTCTTGACGTTAATAGAATTACAAATAGTGAATAGGAAGATGAAATTAATAAATTAAAGCCAAAGAAAACTTGTGGCCCAGATGGAATCCCACCCTATGTTTTGAAATCATGTTCAGAAATCCTTATGTTTCCATTATGTACGATATACAATTTAATGCTAAGTACTGCAACTTTTCCAAGTCTTTGGAAGGTAACACGTGTATCTCCGATTTTAAAGGTGGCGATAAAACAAAAATGGAAAACTACAGACCTATCGCTATTCTGTGTGCACCAGCTAAAGTTTTTGAACAAATTCTTTATAATAGAGTTTTTAACCATGTTAAGAGTTACATAACTGAATATCAACATGGATTTTTCCCACACAGATCAACTACAACAAATCTCATTAATTTTGTACAGGACATTTACAATGGATTTCATGAAAATATCAATGTTCATGCAATATATGTGGATTTTGCTACGGCATTTGATATTAATCATTGTATATTATTAGAGAAATTATCAAAATTTGGATTATCTTCTCAACTATTGAGGCTTTTCTCATCTTATCTTAATAATAGAAAACAGTATGTTTCATACAACCTGTCAATATCTTTCAAGTATAATGTTTATTCAGGAGTACCCAGGGCTCCAATCTAGGACCACTGTTCTTCATTATGTACATAAATGATCTTCCAAACAAAATTATATATTCTAAGTGTCTAATGTACGCAGATGATGTAAACTTATATAAGGAAATTAGAAACTCACAAGATGCTATACAACTGCAAATAGATGTAAATGAACTACATGACTGAGGTTTACGTAATGACCTGAATATCAATATTAAAAAATGCTTTGCCATGATTTTCTCTAGGGCTAAATTCACTCAACACGATATGTATTCTATAAATAATGAAAAACTTGAAAAGGTGTGCTCTATTAAGGATCTTGGTGTTTGGTATTGACTCTAATATGTCATTTGAAAAGCATACTTCGCAGATAGTTAACGATGCATATAAAAAAAACTAGGATTTATAATCAGAAATGCTAAATGTTTTAATAATATACAGATGCTTTTCAGAATAATGGAAACACCTGAACGAAAGTGCAACTTACCAGATTAATATGGTGTCGGGCCACCTTTCGCCTTCGAAACAGCCTTGATGCGACGTAGGATGGAGGCATAGAGGTCGTGAATGGTAGCAAGTGGAATATTACACCATTCCTCGTGCAGGGCATCGGCCAGTTCTGTGAGAGAAGATGGAGGTGGAAATCGTCGCCGGAGTCGTGTTTCCAAGATGGACAACAGATGTTCAATTATGTTGAGATCTGGGGATTGGGCGGGCCAGGGGAGGTGTTGAACTTCATCCCGATGTTCCTCAAACCACGCTGCAACAACTCCAGCTGTGTGAATGGGTGCATTATCATCCTGGAATATGGCGTCATTGTCCGGGAACAACATCCGGACCATAGGATGCAAGTGGTCTCCTAAAATTGCGACATAATCGTTGGCAGTGATGCGTCCGCGAAGTGTGACCACAGGACCCAATGAAAACCATGATACTGTGGCCCACAGCATCACCGTGCCGCCGCCATGTTTCACAGTTGGGCGGAGACACTGCAGATCATACGCTTCTTTGGGCGTTCTCCACACATAAACACGGCCCGTGGTTTGGAATAGGGTGAATGGTGACTCATCCGACCATACCACACGTTTCCAGTCGTCAACGGTCCAAGTTGCATGGTCGCGGCACCATTTGCGGCGTGCTAAAGCGTTCTGGTCCCTGATGAGAGGTTTGGCCCGTGCAACACGACCCCGTAAGTTCATGTCATGTAATTCGCGGCGGACTGTGATTGTCGAAACAGGTTGGGGGAGGTGCTGATTGAGTTCCTCCGTCACTTGCGCCGCAGTGGCACGACGGTTCCGCGTGACAATGCGCTTTAATACCCGGCGTGCCCTGCCACTGATGCTTTTCTTCCGCCCACTGTTCCGCTTCCTCGATGTGGTTTTCCCGTGTGTTGTGTAGGCCGTCATCACCTTCGACACTGTCCCTGGCGACACACCTAACACACTAGCCACTGACGTCACACTCACTCCACATAAAAGCGCACCAACAATTTGCCCTCTTTGAAACTCTGAGAGGTCTCCCATTTTACACTACCTCCGTCTGCTGCAGCCACTGCACACTCCTGTTCCACGACGCCTGACGTAGTATGGAGACCGACCTAACACACCACCACCAGCAGTCCGGCGCTGCGGTCGCCACGACACCACTGCAAACCCATATATCTGACGTGTTGCCAACTACAGGTGTTTCCATTATTCTGATAAGCATCTGTATATTGTATTAGTGTATTATATAATAGTATGGTAAGAAGTAAACTGGAATACGCATCAGTCATTTAGTTACCCAGATATCAATCACAACAAAAGAGAATAGAACAAATTCAGAAAAGGTTTTTGCGATTTCTTTATTATAAAAAATATCATGTATCGGTTTATATATCAAGAATACCTTATAAACAATTGTTATCTGAATTTAATTACGTTACTCTGAAAAGCAGACGGGAAATATCTGATCAGATATTCCTGTACAAAACTGTAAATGGTATTCTTGATAACGCAACATTCCTATGTAGAATAAATTTTAACATCAGAAAATGTAATCTTCGTTCCAGAGATTTATTATCATGTGCAATTCCAAGAACAGAAAAACACAAATCTTTACTTCTCAGAGTCTGCTTAATGTACAATAACTTATTGAACAAATGTTGAGATCTAGATTTCAGTTTAACATTTTCAGTATACACAAAATTATTGAAAAATCTATTGTCTCATGACATATAGTATAACAAAGTTAATTTTAAGCAAATCATTGTTTTATATACTAGCACAATATTTGTAGATACTTTTAAATCATAGTCAGTTTTGTTTGCTGTTGTCATTCTATTTCTGCTTCTCTCTTTTTCTTTATTCTTGCCTTAATCTAAGTTTTGTTACAGAAAGAGTAAGGTGGCAGCCGGATCTGGAGTTCCGAAGTGTAAAACCTATTCTCAGCAACATAGATCCTAAGATCAACTCAGAAACAAAGTCTGATACACTGTTGCTCCTATCAAAACCACACTTCAAAATCTCTAAAGAATAGATTTTCCCCAAGGAAAGAAAGCTTAAAACAGCAGACGCACTGAATCTTCCACAGAGGGGACCTAACCTGGTAGCAACCACATCACTACGCAGGCAGGTAACACATAAAAGGAGACAACAAGAAATGACACATGAACTGGAAAGCTACGACATAACACATCGTAAAGATGGAAGGCAAATCACAGTTTCACCAGTCATGGACATTTGTCTCTGTCTATACACACATCAAAGCATTCGGGTAACTGCTATACCAAAAGCCAGCAGGAAAAAAATGCAGAGCGCTTTAAAAACATTACACATCTGGTAATTAAAAAAAACTTTATTTTCATATGGGCCAGTTTTAGTAACTATGGACTTCGGCCCGTCACGATTTGCCTTTAGCTGTTAAGTGTTAAAATCCACACCCATGCCCCTGCCGGGACTCGAACCCGGGACCGTTGAGTCGATAGCCTACCGCCGCAGACCGCTCGACCACCCAGCCGGCATCTGGTAATTAATTCAACGTTTCAATATAAACTTTAACTTTCGTAGACATCATCAAGATGGAAAGAAAAAAGAGAGAGAGAGACAAACGTAAAAAAAAGCATTAAATAAATAGAGAAGTGCTTAATTCAAACGTGAAGAAGTGATTAATTTAAGCAGCGAGAAATAAACGTTAAGGTAACTCCATGAGTTGAAGCACTCAAACCACAGTTTAGCCCATCTGTCGAATCCGAAGAAAATGGAAAGTAGACAAAACTCGGACTGTTTAGTAAATTAGTATAGTAAATAAAATGTAAAAAAATATATTTTTTAAATACCTTAATTTAGTATCGCGTACCGGTAACTACAGCAGAACCTACAGAGTAAATCTCACTACGGAGAGCATTCGCCACCTTTCGGAAGGAATAGAAAAGAACATTCGATAACACGCCACTAACTTATTCATTATCATCCTATTTAATTAACGATATAAGTGTGCTTGGGGAACCTACCTGGCACACTAGACCCCTAATAACATCGTGAGAGAAAACATCGATTTCGCGCCTAGAGAACCTATTATCTCAGAAGGAGCAGAAATACAAAATCAACTATATAAGGAGCGTTCCACTTCAATGACTTACTAGGAGATAAAAATAAATATCTAACAAGGAACCTAGTTTAAGCTCCATCAAAACCAGCCCATAAATTTCTACTGAAAGGCATCGACTTGGCCCCGGGAGTGTCAGGCTACTGTAGTTCAGTAATGGAATTTAAGTGTTCGAGGAACGAGAAAAGATGAAATAAATATTAAATTATTAAGCCGCGATCAAAACATAAAAAAATGTTCTGAATCAAAATACGTGCAATGACCTTGAAGTTCCTAGAATAAGTTTTAATACCCCTTTTTCTTATAAAGTATGACGTAACTATCATTGTAACAAAATAACTACTTCAGAGCATATTGTTATAGCTACTATGACAACTTTGGTAACTCTATTGTTTAACTTTATGTAATAAAAGCAGCAAGTCGTAGAATTCACAGTTATTTATTTCCGAAGGATGTATAATGTCAGAAATCTTGTAACAGTACAGTTCGTTCCCATAAGTTCCTTTTCTCAACTTTCCAATCTGTTAACCATCAGAGAAACAATACGATTTCACGATTATAAGCACAGGTTGCTGAAAAAGCTATTGTAGCTATGTAATACATTCCAGGTAAAAAAATGTTCTTCAAATTGTATTTAACAGTTCCACATTGGGTTTGTTCAGTACAGAGACTGAGTTACATACTTGAATTCATTATACTGAAGAAGAAAAAATATTTCAGAAATAGTAAAATTTAGTTGTTATTTTATCGAAACACTTTTGCATAGAGAGAGAGAGATTCATATTAATTTTCAGATCGATAATTTCTAAACAGCAATACAACTAAGATTTCATCGAACACGGGAAACCGTAACATATACTGCGAAACATTAGACACAAACATTCAGGGCCATTTTACAGTTAAGTACTACACGTCAGCTCTTGCTATGGAAAGTAACAATTATTTCAAAACATTTACTGTCACTTTGTCCCTGAGTACAAGGTCATAACAGGTTAGGTTTACAAAACATACTAAAACTATTGCAAGATCTAACTGTGACGAAGATTAATAAATAAACATTCCATTCTGGCCCAGATTTATATTTACTATAGTTTTAGGATCTAATGATCGGTTGAAAGAAAGTGAGAGCACATACCGCACGAAAATATATGTAAGTCAGTATCAAAAGTACGATTCTGAGGAGTAGATAAAAGTAACACAATCCGAACATAGCGGTGAAGTAAACAAACGTATGAATCAGTACGTATACTACGACTGTGAGGAGTAGATAAAAGTAACACAACCCGAACATAGCGGTGAAGTAAACAAACGTATGAATAAAAATAAGTGATTGAACCTTTAACTGGAAACGATCAGAATATAGGTTCTCTAAGAGAGAGAGAGAGAGGGGAAAAAATTAACAGTTGACGAGTAAATAATTCTCCAGATTAGGTCACCCCGTCACACGACATCATTTAATTTCAGGTAAATGCATGCTACCGTTTCAACTGACCTAGCCAGACATTAAGAAAATCAATTTCTAAATTAAAAATACCAGTTCTGAAGCTGTGTGATACATATTTAAGAGTACAAGGAAAATTTCACACTCTCAGAATACGAATAAGAACAGAACATATATAAGAATCTTAGAGCAGAACTGTCCTTCCACAAGAAAGTTAATTGAGTTTTTTTTAAAATCCTTGGAAAACTGTCATGGCAACTTGTACAGGAAAACCGGAAAAATCTTCAGTGACGAAAGAAAGAAATTTCCATCTCTTGGTCAGTTGAAACGATACACGCTGTTACCTCCCAGCTCTTAAACTATCATTGACATATTACCTGCAGGCCACCTACTTAGCATTTTCACATGACTTGCGTAAGAAAATGTTAATTTTCTTAGAATTGGAGGTGACCTGTTTTCTTTTTGATCGAGTCCCTTCAAATCTGTCTCTCTCGTCCAGGATGAACCACAACATTCGAAAAAAAAAACACCAACACTACGCGAGGAAAAATAATCAAGCGTGGCAGATCCTTTTTACTCGTCAAAAGTACTTTCATTTAGTAGTTAACTGTAACCACTGTAAACGTAATGTGAAACAAATCTTTAAATTGTTAAAATATCAATATAATTAATACGTTAAATAATATTTATAAATATTAAAAGTCAAGAACATATTTTAGAGGGACAGTTCCACCAATAGAAACTTTTCACGTACTCCCTCATTTTATTATTCGTGGACCAATAGAAAAACCGAAAAAATAAGGAGCAAATGAAAGGAAAGATAATAAGGAAGAAAAGGAAAAAAATAGTCTACAAAAGGAAGTGAACCCTTCCGCTAGAAACGTAGTAAAACAACTGAAAAATGAAAAGCGAAAATTTATTATAGTAACGCTAATAAAGTGCTATTATCTTTTGGAGCAATCTCTATATTGCTACAGAAGATCTGTCATCTTTGGAATAACCGGATGCCTTTCCTTAAATACAAGCAACCAAAACTTTGAATTATCCTTTGTGTTCCATATTTTACACTTATTTGTAGTCACTTATGAATTATACTTAATTTTTTCTTGATGTAGTTGTGTGATGTCCCAGTAAAAAAAAAATCTGTCATCTGAATTATTGCTTGGTTAGGCAACTTTCAGTTATGAGGTTGGCTACATTTTTTCGGATGGATAGTTAGAAGGTAACAAGATATCGTAACGGAGAGACGCACACGATATTTCAATTTGCGTTGTGTATTATAAGTGGTGATTAAATAATGAAAGTTTCATCCCATTGTCGGGGTTGGGACACATATTCGTCCATCCTTTATATTAGTTTGAGTGCTGAGTGAAAGTAACAAGTTAAGAAGTATTTGTTGAGCTGGATATAGTGGTCGTGGTTCCTGCATTGGACATTGTGGATAACCTTGCCTTAAACCTGGATACCGGGAAGGAGATTCCAGATTCATTTCAATTGGTGAGAAATAGAATTTTCATATTAGTCCAACGTGCGAGTGAGATATACCATTGACTGTCCCGGTGAGTACCACTTTTAATATGTAAATTTCACATAGTCTCTTATGGACGAAAATATCATACTTCTAAACTGCACACACAACGCCAAAAGATTTTTCTTCTTGCCTATTAATAATTTGAGAGAAATATTTACACACTATAAATAACTGCATCCGTTTCTGAAAAGAACGTTATCCCAGTTTTTGTTGTTTTATCGTCGTTTCAATAAGCAGGCAGTAAATTCATGCTTCTTAACAACAACAATTACGCAGAGCGAGAGCGATTGTTGCGAAGCAAGTAGACTGTTCTTTTTTATCTTTTCTTCATTTTTTCTGGGAGAAAAAATGTAGATAAACAGTTGTGTGTAGTGGTGTTACCTCAACAAGCAGAGACGATATCACATGATTAACAGTGTTACTAATTCGAGACGGAATTTACTAACAACGGCACTGATATTATTAATTTCAACATAGTAAAAGTATTTCAAGGAATTTTATACGGGATATTTAAAGACTCAAATTAGCATAAATAAAGACAGGCTATTATCTTCGATTGGAACATAAAATAAATAGCAGTGTCATGTTAATATTGACTCGTTGATAAACTTTACAATTTTCTTTACGTGCTGCAAAGAAAACGATTGTGTTTTAAATATTAGTGAAGAACTGAACAATCATCCATGTCAATGAACTTCTCATCTTCGTGATAAATCACAGTGTTTATTTTTGAAGATAGTATTGGTTTCGTACTTAAGTTCCAGTTACGTCATATTTTGGAATCCAGTTGCGTTGGATAATATCGACTCCAGCTTTGTGCAGAAACATAACCCGGTGTAGCGGTGCTGAAAGAACAATATACTTACCCTTCAATCGAAGAAGTGTCTTGGATACTTACCCTCAAACATGTTGCATGGAAGGTTGTTGCTTGCCTGAAGTTTGGAAGGGGATCTAGGATCAGTAAAGTGAGGAGCTTAATAAAGAAGTGGACATACCCCTGAAGAAGATTTTTGTGCCATCCCTGTGATTGAACTAGTAGAAAGGACTACGAATTTTGTGACTAATGTTATAAACCTTATTTTTTATATCTGTACCCGTATAATAATAATTTCCTTCCATGAACATTTTGATAGTAGATCTTGCTATATTAATTCCGTTATTTTGATGTTCAGAATCGGATAGGATTTTCTTGGTTAAAATTTATTGGAGTTGCGTTGCGGTGTGATATTCCTTATTCTAGGTGTGTGGAATTTTGATTTTCATTTTGTTCACTGTCGTGGGAAATTTTTCGAATGTTATTTCTTCCACCACAATATCTTTCGATCCGTGCGCACGAGATCGTGTCAACAAGTTTAGTCGGTTTTCTGACTTCGTAAGAGATTTTTCGGTTTTCAAGGTATTTTCATGTCAAGTGGCTGAGTGTTGGTTTGTTTTGATCCAGTTTGACAGGTGTTGGAGAGTCATCATAAGGTACGTGTAATTTAGTATTTAATATTGGGTTAATTAGAGTATATTATTCTATGAATAAATTGTGTATTACCTTATTGAAATTTAAAGTTCTGTTATGGTTGTAACTTATAAGCAGTAAAGGAGTAGTTTTTTAATAATATTGTGAAAAATCATATTTTCACGTTATTGCAAGCTCGTATTGTGATGTTTGGACTTGTTCTAAATATTTATTAATAGGAGACATTATATTACACTATTGGAAGGTGTTACTCTTATATTTATAGGTATAAACACCTAGAAATTTCTAAAAAAGCTTATTATTTCACCTTATATTGTAAACAAGACATATGATTGGGAACTGTTACTAAGTCATAAAGCATTCTAACGTAATATGATATTTTGTTAAATAAAGAATAAATACGTGTTTTATAGCGAAGAAATGTGCTGATAATACACCTTTAGTGTGAAAAAGCTAAAGATTATTTGATTCTGTCATTAGAAAAGAGGTTCTCTAGGCGTTTAGGATTATTTTTGCTAGTTTTGAGTAAATTTTCTAAGAATATTACAAAATTGGTAATTCTAGTGCTTGAAACTTACGGATAATTAATAATAAACTGATAATTGTTGGAAATACCGTAAGTCTTTTATATATTTCACGCTAATAATCGACAAAAGACGTTTTTCATAATTTTGCTATGAATATCAATGTGATCTGATATTTCAAAAGTTGATATAAACTTCTCTATTGGAAAAGCAACATACGTTTGCGATTGTTCTTAAATATTTTGATATTATTTTGGATAATTGCTTATTTTGTGTATAATTTTTAGTTGTAATAAATAAGTTCTTTTTCATCAATAGTCCAGGTGTTAAAGATACATTCATTTAGAAGTGTTAATGCATATAAGGTTCTAGGAAGTTTTCTGGCTTTATTATTCATTCTTTTCTCCAAGATTGATGTGGTTCTTTTAGGTGGTGTTACATGAGTAGATTATTCATCATTACTAGTGTGGTGTACCTATTTACCCAAAATCGTGATAACTTGAACCCATCCTATATGAGCACCTACTATTTATTTAATAGCATTAGACAATTTCACCGTACGAACCCGTTATAGTTGTCTCTTTTTTCTTTTCTTTGTACCATTAAAAACATTGTTATTGAAAGAATGAGGTGGCATCGAGGACCTAAATGGAAGATCTTCTGGAATTACGAAGATTTGTCATTTTTTATCAGCCGGATGCCTTACCTCAAACATACGAAGCTGTAAATTTGTATTCTTATTTCTATATTTTAATTTATTTTTGTATTACAGTATCTTGTAATAGTAAACTGTATATCCTTCTTTAACTGGAGATGTACATCTTTGTTAAAAGTGCACAAATAAATAAATAATTCCTACCAGAGGACAGGAAAAATAAAACTACACGCTTGTGTGATCTAATTCCAAATCACTTTCGAAATAGGGACCATCAGCTTCCACACACTTAACACAACGATCATGCGATTGCTGGAAGCATACCTGTAACGCTTCTTTCGGAACTGCTATCAACGCCGCCGTCGCATTGTGCATTATGTCCCCTCGTATGTCGATGCCTTTGAGTGTCTAATTGACTTTAGGGAAAGTCCAGAAGTCAAAACGAGTCATATACAAGGAGTATGGAGCTTGGTGAAGGAAAAGAATGCAGTTCTTTGCCAGAAAATTGTATCAAGTACGACGAATGGACCAGGGACCAGGGCATTATATTGATGCAGGTGCCAGTTTTGTGAAGGTTACATGACGAACTGCATCACGTAGGTGACGTAGAACGTCAAGACAGAACACACTCGTAAATCTTCGTCCTTCTGATATGTATTCGTGATGTATGTGCCACGGGAGACAAAGAAGACAATCAGGATCACTTTGATTTTGCCGCCGACGTGCGGCCATCTTTGAACCGATTGTACCCCTTATTTATTTGTATACTTCCCACGGCATCGTCGCCAGTAGCTTGTTGAATCTTGCATATTGTTTATACTTGGCTATCTACAAATTTCTGGTCAAATTTCATGTAGTATCGTTGTTCCAAACGTTCTGTCATTTTGCCCCGAATTGAATTGCGACGCAGAATCACAATGCAAGCTGCTTAACGGATTCTGAGGTAAGCGAGGATCACGCCAGCCAACAGGCATGCGCATGAAGAATATCTCTTAAGATTGTGTGCAGTGTTTTCATCCAATGTTCACTACTTACCTCAGAAAAAGTAAGGTCAGATACTTTTCAGAGAAGCTCTATATGTATGCTGTTCGTTGTAAACTAAAAGTTCTTTATTTTTATCAAACTGACTTTGTTGTTGTTCTCCCCACTTCAATTTTACATCTTTCTCCAGTAACTAATATGATTAATACATACATGACTGGTTAGGTTTGATACATGTTCTTGGACGAATGTTATCATAACCAGGAAAGATTTCAGCTGAGATACATTTCAGGCACATGACAATGCAATATGACTCATTGATGTTTATATATTGAAATGTGAACCTTGGCAGAAATGGAATTACTTAACTACTCGACTTATTAAGAAAAAAATACATTTGCTTCTTTTTACTTCGATATTCAGTTGCCTATATTTTTAAGTACTTTAGAGTATTATTTTAATATTCGTCGATGCCCTTTCTACTAGTAACAAGCTCCTCTAAATATACCTGAGCAAAGTCAAACCCTGCTAATATATCCACAAGGTCTTGGAAAATAAAAGGAGATTCACTCAACTCGAAACGGAGCTTACGATGTTCTAGTAATCCACAAGGTGTATTGATAACTAATAATTTCCTAGCTTCCTCGTCCAGCGACGGTTGTAAGTACACTTCATTAAGATCTAATACCACAAAAGTATTTGCTCCTTGAATCATATACAAATAATTTCGGGAAGGGCATAAGCCATTGAGCTGTTACCGCCCATACAATTCATTTTATCTAACATAGGAAGAGGATACAACATATTTTTAACCCACTTATTCCGGCTAACGTTGGCATATACTAGAATTTCTATACCTTGCTTTTGCGGAACCACCACTATGGATGTAGCCCTCTGAGTGCCCTACCGGTACAAAAAAACCCTGGCCATATAATTGTTATAGTGACCGTTTTACGTTTTCTTCCAAACTGTAAGGCATCTTGTAAGTTTTTTTATCGTAGTAGCACTAAGACTACATATACTTAATAACCCTGAATTGGTTGTACTATATTCCCATCAAACACATCAGTGTATTTTCTTATTAATAGATACGCTAACAACCAGTTTTATCGAATCGGGTGTTCCATGTATTATGTCCGTTCTCTAGATTTACAGTTCTAACCATTCCCTGAGTGGTCGAACTAAATGAATTACGCCACCCTGACCATAACTGCTGAAGTTCCGTTCTACCCAGTATAGTAGCACGTAGATAAACATTTACTATATAAAATTCTAAGTTAACTGATAACCATCAATTCGTACCAAAACATAACGGATTCAATAGTTGACCATTGGTTGAGTATAGCTCTTTGCGTAACCGATGCACGCGATCTTGCCGTTTTATGGCATGAAGGTATCTATTTACTTATGTTCCAAAGTTAATTTCGGTAGGCATGTGCTTTACGTGCACTAGTACCATTTTACTAGACGGTGAAGTATTTAAATTACATTGCAAATATTAAAATCTGTTTTAATTGAGTAGCCTAACTACGCATGTTGGTTATTACGTAAACCATTGATCCTTCATATCTTTACTGAAAACGTTAGTTCTACATTTATTTTGCAACGACCACAAAAATTGTTTCGCTTTATCGACCATCTGTTCATTTGCATTTTGGATACACTTAGTACTGGACACGAGATAGTGAAACACCTTTGAACATAGACAAGCCATCTTGAAAGATTCTACATTTCTACACACGTAATATAGGACAGTAGATTAGATGATTCCAGATCCTAATATTACGAATGCATGCATTAACATTTAATCTTTGATAGTTTTCCATTGAAGCAGATATTTATCTTGATTGCATGATAGCCACTTCTACAAATCACATTCAACAATCAACATAGGTCGGCCTGAGCCGAAATTTTCCAAAGGCCTTACAACTTTAATCAACATAGGCAAGTGCACGTGCATCTCGTACTAAAGAAAATCCAGCATGTACTATAGATATCCCATCAATTCGTTGCCACTGTTAGTTTTAAAGTTAGTTCATGTTAGATTTGTAACGGTTCTACGTTTATAACACAGATAGATTAGGTGAGGAAGGCACAATAAAGACCCTGCATTATCAGATGCATGCACTACAATTACTAGAACATACGCAAAAACACCAGACACATTAAAGGCATACATGGTATAAACCAATCATATTTCAATAGATGTAAACTTTATTCAATACTGAAATAACTAGCAATAATTAATTAATAATTGCACATATTGTTAGGGTAAATACTGGACATAATTTAATTTATTTCTTTGAAAAACTTCAAAGCTAATTCAATATGATCTTAGAGTATACTCTCAGAATATGACAAATTCCATATCATGAAAGTGATGGCAAAACAAACTCACACAATATACAATAACATACTATATCATCATGAGATTAATGATTCAGGCAGTCGTTGACAATGTTATATTCAAAGACTATGAACAAATGATTCGGAATGATGATTACACTAGAAACAAAGAAAAGAACAGTTCTTTCTAGAATTTTATATTGACTGTTAATTCGTATGTAATGGGAAAATGTCATCTTTACTTTGTTAGTTGGAATGGTTCATGAATTTCATTAAGGAAATAATCTACACACGACTTTGGGAAACAATTGATAATAAGTATCTGCTACTTGTTTATGAATTGCAAGCAAATAGAATATTTATAAAATACTAATACTTAAGAAATGCATGACTTGGAGTATGGTAAGTTTGAGGAACACAGAAAATGTTAGTTTACATACAAGTTGGTAACTAATGTTCAAGAGATGGGATATCTCTTTGAATTCAAATAAATGATGTTCAATCTACTTTCGCCCAATTCAGATGTTATTTATATTTATGCGCTGAACTATGCTTTAAGGTGTACGTCCTATGCGGAAGCTAGTTCTTGCTTGGTATTCAGTGTATTACATAATAATAAAGAATGTTGATTCCATCTTTCTCCTGGAATCATTCAAATTAAAGATTTTATTAAGAACTTCAGAGTATCACGAAGAAACCACTACTTTAGTGTTTCTAGACGTAATTTTTCGGAAGTTCTGTGTAAGGTATGACGTTTTCAGTAGACTTCGCTTTCTGAAATTCAAATAAGTAACTCCTTAATCATTACGTGAAACATTAAGCCTATATTTTAGTTCTTTTCTAATGTCTAAGGGTTCTAAATTGATATGCTTGTTTCAAAGAAGTGCTAAATCCAAAGTATAAATGTTCCAAGAACCAGCAAAAAGCGTTTGGTACTATGCTCCTTAATGTGAAACGTAAACTTTGGGGTGAATTTTTATATGAATTATAGTATGATTTGGCGATAATCATATTTTGTATGTGTAAAGCCTGTATCTCAGACTGTTACCACGTGTTCATTCAAATTTGATAATCTTCTTGATTTAGTACTCTTTAATTATCTTCATAATTGAAGATCTGAATTGAAAAACATCCCAAGTCAACCGGAATATATTATTCAGGAGGATCGAAAAACAATCCAAGGTCTCCGTATGTTATTCTATTCAGCGGAAATTATTTTGAATTAAAAAAGGGTTTCTATGGTTGGATTAGGATATAATATTTATATTCGTCGGTATATATGCCCTTGGAACATAGATACCGACGAACAGAAAAAATGCAAATACGAAGAGGACTTGGGATGTTTTCCAATTCAGATTTTCAATTATGTTGCTTGTTAACTCATTTAGTATGTAAGTAGTGAAGTCCTAGTAGAGTGTACCCATTTGGACTAGTTGATTTAAATGTTTACGATCTCCAGTGCCTTTAAGCTGAGAGCTACTTCTCAGTAAGTAAATTTCATATAAGTTAAGCTAACTATTGAAAGGAGTTAATAGCAACATTGAAGACTAAAGAGTGGAACGGGAATAAAGACTAGAATGATAACCCAAAAGAGGGATTAAGGAATAAATCAAATATTTGCTACAGACGATAAACAAATAGTTGATAGAATAATAGCTGTGGTACATTTTCTGGTCGCCTTGCCTTAATAACTTACTTTTTGTTTTTACAGATGATTTTAAAAAATCTCACAGCACAGATGAAAAGATCTGACACAAGCTGTCAGACATATTTTCCTCTCGTACGCTTTTATTAACTTAATTGTTCCTGAGGACATTTTGACGAAACTCAAAGAAAGATTGGTTCCAAATACTGGCGTAATTTTGTTCCGTTGTCAAAAACTAAAACTAATCAAACGCAACAGTGTTCGATTCAATTTCTCTCGAATCGAATAGTAACATCTATCAACAAGAACAGTTTCAAAATTGTTTATTGCAACTAAATACTACAGTACTACAATATGGAAGTTGCGTCAAGAACGCGTCACGACTGGCTTGTTACGTAACACGTGAACTGTAAATACAACGGTCAAACCACCGTTTGTAGGGTCGTAGTGTGGTGCAGTGGTAATACGTAAGCTTACTGAATAAAAGACCCGCGTTCGAGCCCCGGCGGGGGTAGGATATTTTCTTCTTTTTTCTTTCAAAATATAATTTTTATGTTCATATTTGTTATTAATAATTGCTTTCTTGCATTTTTCGTAGATTATCTTAAATTAGTGAACGTGGAGGTTAGATAAGGTTAGGTGCAGTCATGTATCTTCACACTTTTTATTTTCATATACGTCACAGTTCTTGACACAACTTCCGTTTAAAATTCCGATAGCGATACGCTCGTACTCAGTGTGGTAAGAGGACTTGTAATGTTCTTCACCAAGAAGTGTTATTTCTTTGATATAGTTATATAGTGTGTGGTTTATCACTGTTTATGATTACGTGAATAGTGATCTCAAAAGACTTATGGAGAGTAAATCATACCGGAAAATATCCCACTTTATGAATATTGATATTGGGTCCCCGGAGCTTCTAGGAAAAAGGAAAACCTAATACAATTTCTAATCATGTTTCTTTTAATCGTATTTCATAACCAAAAATACAGAAATACAAAAGTCTGTACAAACACACAAACATAAAAAGGCAAACAAAAAGTTAGTCATGCATTCTGCTTGTTGTATTTGTAGTGCCTCCTAGAGAAATAATCAATAATTCTTTGTATTTTTCTACATCAATATATTCCACAAATTTTATATTGGGAGTTCTTTCCCAATTATTTAGGTAATCCACGACTGCAGCGCCTCTTGTAATATTTCCATGAATTTCAACCATGGCAAAATGGGATTGAGAAGTTTGTAAAATATCTGGTTGAAGCATAACGGCTGCAGACATTTGATCCCAATTAGGCCAATTCTCTGAATCGTCTTGCCACAAAATTCCTTCTGCTTCGTTGAGTATTTCCATCTGAGGACTCTGTATTTCACCAAGTACATTCAGTCTCCAATCCTAATAATTAGAAGAAGATGTGATTAATTCAGTTTGGAACCAAAACCATGAAAACTGAGATTGTCAATTACATGTATCGCAAAATGGATGTTGAAGTAGCATGTCGAATGGTAGCAAACAAGTACTGTGATATTCTTGTTGATTTGTGATTTTCGTCCCAACACGTACCTTCTAAGAACGGAACCTATGATGAATGTGCTGTACGAACCATATTCGTGTTTGCATCCGAGGTAGAGTGCAAGCCCAATTTCCCCACCATTTGCTTCCACGGAAGTATTGGACCTTGCCTCAAATCTAGGCTGTATTTTAATATTTTCGGTGTATGCAAGACTAAAGATGGAAGACTGAAGAAACTGTGATGAACATGGATTACAGATAAAGGTAAAGAAAACGAAGTGTAATGTTGGTTGATTCTTTTTAAAAAAAAAGTTGGGAAAGGGAACAAAAATAGAACATGTATCAAAGGTTGCTTTATGTGCAAAATTAGGAAACAATTGAGAAGATTGGAAGAAAAATGGCATAGCTCCATGTTAAGAAGGTAAAACTATCCATCCCCTGGGCGATACGCACCTGCCGTGAACGGTGGATGTGAAGGTAGCGCTCCACATATTCTCGGCCTACGGTGCGAAGTGAGGTAGGGTGGTCAGACCTACGCCTGGCCACCTTTCTTCCCAATGTACCTAGGCGTACCAAGGACACTCTTGTACTCATTTTGATAGGAGGCTGAGTGCACCTCAGGAGGCCAAGTATGGAAACCCTGCAAGAAAAGTCTCCAGAGGTCTAGCCGGGATTTGAACCCCGGCCTCCCAAATCGTAGTCAGACGCGCTACCGCCTGAGCCAGGGCTACTCATCATAGCTCCATATTAGTTTAACAATTAGTATAAAGTTTCCAAGTGGGTATGTAACAAAGGTTAAATTTATTACATTGGGTAGGGTTCGTGGCTTCAGATGTAGCATATATTGTAGTGCATTAGTTTAAGTGGGATTAGTTATAGTGGGAGTACCCAAAGCTACAACTAAGGTACACAGTACACACACATATTTCAAGTGCACTAATTTATTAATTAGTTCAGTAAACTGTATAATTATGACACAAAAATAGTATTACTACTACGACACATTTTCTGTCATGCATTGTTATGTTCAGTTGCAAGTAGCCCCACACCCAACAGTAGAAGTAGGGATATACACATAAAATAGCTAGATCATACGACATTTTTAGATACACAGCCGTTATTTCATAGCCACCAATATATACATTGCATTAACATAAGCTTCTACACGACAAATATAATCTGTCAAATCTCTTAGTAGGTTCGAATATTCCATGCTTGGCTTGAAATCAGTTCGAATTATTTCCATGTTTCTCAAGGACAACTGGCATGCAATCATGATAATGAAATTCATACCTTCCGTTCGAATTGCTAAAACTAAAGATATCTATTGCTAAGACCACGCGTACGAATCACTCGTACTATCAACCTGTACTTTCCCTTCTCACTGCGAGAAGTATGTTGATTTTCCTGAAACGTTTCTGTATCTACCACATATGAAAAATCATGCATTACGTTCTACATTCGTGCAACCATTCATGTATTTACCATAAAGTAAAAACTCCGGACTTGATGGGACTGGACACGTTCCGCATAAACGAAATTCCGGATAAACTAGATTTACGATATTTTATTTTCATGCTATAAGCGTTTGCAATTACAGAAATACCTAATAAATTATAAAAAAACAAAATTTATTTTAATGAATTGAAAGCAAATGCAGTACAACACTACCCATTTGGACTGCGGAGAATTAATTTTACACGCTCACTTTTATACGATGTATAGGTATTTTGAAACTGACGAAACGACACTTTAGTTTCTTTCGAAAAATCATTGCGGATAGACCTGAGTTTCGGATAAACGAGGTTTTACAGTACTAATATTCTATCTCTCTTCCTTACATACATATAGAGGTACAGTACATGTTCGTCGCTTAAGTCCCGATTTAGAAGATCTTGTTGTTTCGAAAATTCGTTAGGTTGACTTATTATCCCACCAACTGAGGGTTTTACTTTCTGTACAATCACAAGTCACCTCTGCATAATGTTGCAGTTTCAAGAACAAAATCTTCAATGGGTATCTCAAGAGAAATATATACTTATTGTGAGCGATATACGCTAACATTTTGCCATTGTAAATTCCCAAGATCTCTTGTTCGCTTCGCTTCATTACGCAGGTTATAATTCTACTAGAACAATGATTGAGCCCTTGTTGGTACAATATTTGTTGGTTTTAATTGGAGGGGTAATGGACTCAGTCTGGGGGGGTCACCCCTCTTAAAGAAACAGTGAGCTAACACACTGTCCAATGCTTGTTCATATATCTTTTTAAATCACTAGAAGAAAGCATGGGGAACATGTAACATTCTCCTTTGATCAATACACTTAAACGGTATTAGAGTTAAAAATTATAATGTTGAAAAGTGTCCGTTGTTGGTGCGTTTACCTTAATGGTATGCCAATATTGAAAAACAGTTTAAACAAATAGGTGGAATTTTGAAAAAAAAAAATGAACGAAAACTAAAAGTTAGAATGGAGTAGTGTAACATACATCTGTTTACATCACATATACACACAAACTTTTCGTATTTTGAGATACACCTGTACATTCATTATGTTACCACATACTATATGCCATTTTGTCCTTCGTCTACTGTGTCTCATTGGGCGCATTCAGCAAACGAAGCGCTGAGAGAGCACTTGAATCTTATTGGTCTGCCTAGAGAGCTTTTGAATTTTATTGTTTGCCAATAGGTAAGCAACCAATATGATTAAAAATGTTCTCTCAGCGCTTAGTCCGTTGAATGCGCGCATTTTATCCTTACAGACATCACGGGGAACAATGGATGATCAACGCTTTAGCCGAACAATATACAAATTGCCAATAGCTTTGACACACGTGCTAATTAACATGATTCAACTTCTGGCATGCTGTTATTATATTCTGAGCACTCTTATGCTTCTGTTAACATATATACGAACGTAAACATAATTGTTCATAAGAGCCTTTTCAAAAGTATCCTTGTGGGCAGGATATCTAGGATACACATGAATCGGATCATCACATCCAACACAATGTTGTTAAATTATGCTCAGGAAAGTATTGTCAACTTACACGTAAAAAACTATGAGAAACCTTTTCTATGTCATTTTATCCTACTATGTCATTTTGAACCAATCTAGCATAATTCGTTTAAGAAATAGAAGGAAAAGTAAAAGAGTTTACTAATCTTCAAGGCGATGAACTTAAAACATGCTCAACTCTGCCTGTAGCACAGCTGATACTAGTAAAAGTTTATCGCCTTCAATCAACTTTTTATTTTTAAAAACTAAGAAACAAGTCTCTCCTTTTCTTCGCGGAAAGATGTGGGGTAAAGTTTAAACGTTACATTAGGTATCGAACAGTAGTATGTGAACACTTAATGCCCAATAGTCTCCATGCACCTTACCGGTCTCAAGGCACGGGCGATCCTCTGTGTAGTTGACTTAAGCCTAGGAACATTTTTCTTACCATCGAAACTAAATTCCTTAAGTAGGACGATTCCAAGGGTAACAGCGTAATTATTTTAGAAGTTTCGCTTAAAACAATGTGGGCAGCTTCCGCGTCTTGATAAAAGTTGAATTCGGCTCCAGGTACAGCGTTTCCCAGTCCTGAAACAGATATAAAATATTATATATTTTGAACGGAAGAGGATACACAAGCAAAAACAATTCTTTTCTTTCTTTGGCACCGGAATAAATTTGAATCGGTGACAATTAAAGAGAATTACCTTCACTTTCAAGTCAAAATGCGTTCACTACAAATATCGCTTTTTTAAGTTAAGTTGCATTAACTGCTGGCGAAAAAAAAAACTGTCATTATTAGGAAAAACTACGAATAGTCATTTTCTACAACATAGACTATGTAGAATGGAATTAAGTATGGCAGGTATTCCCTTTTAACAGCAATAGACGGACAGAATGTCCTGTTCTGTTGAATTCTAATACCAGGTGTATGCATAAGTTTTTGACGATTTTTGTGGTAAAGAAAACACGTAATTTTCAAGGGAAATTAATTTTGTCTTATTCAAAATATTGGCCATCGGCTTCTACACATTTCGCCCATCCTTCATGTAGTTGATGCATGCCATGCCAGAAAAACTGCTTGTCTTTTGCGGCAAACCATTCGTCGAGCTATTTACCAACGTCTTCGAAATTGCTGAAGTGCTGCTCTGCGAGCGCGTGCCCTATTGATGCGAAGAGGTGATAATCAGAAGGCGCCAGGTCTGGGGAGTACGGCGGGTGCGGAAGGATGTCCCATCCAAGCGATTTCAAGGTGTCTTTCACTGGTTTTGCTGTGTGAGACGGCGCATTGTCCTGTAACACAATCACTTTGCCATGTCTTCGGGCCTATTCCGGTCGTCTTTCGATCAATGCGTGATTTAAATTAATAATTTGTTGGCGATAGCGTTGTGCATTAACGATTTCGAGGGCTTCAAGAGTTCATAATACATAATACCGCTCTGGTCCCACTAGACACAAAGCATGGTCTTCTTGCCAAAGCGATTTGGCTTTGGTGTTGAAGGACCGGCTTCGCTAGGTGAAAGCCATGATTTTTTTCCGCTTCTGGTTTTCAAAATAAATCCATTTCTCGTCACCCATCACAATTCGATACAAAAAGGATTTTCTTTCGTGGCATTGAAGCAGCATTTCACAAGTGACTGCGATTTTCCATTTGACGTTCATTCAAATCGTGTGGGACCCATTTACCTAGTTTATTGATCTTCCCTATTGCTCGTAAACGTCTGCTGATTGTTTCTTGTGACACATTTAATGCTTTTGCCAATTGCTGTTGAGTTTGAGTTGGGTCATCCTCCAGTAACACCTACAATTGCTCGTTTTCGCACTTTTGTGGTCTACCAGAGCGCGCACTGTCTTTCACATTGAAATCACCACTTTTAAATTGTCGAACCCATGTCTCACATGTTCTAATCGATGGAGCGTGTTCACCATATGTTTCTACCAGCACACGATGACTTTCAACAGCCTTTTCCTTTTGATTAAATAAGAAAAGCAATGCGTGCCGCAAATGTTTTTTTTTTTTTCAGGCACAAACTTCGACATGATCACTGAACGATAAAACAAAGACGCTAGTGTTTGGCGGACTCAACTTGTGTGTGTTTGTAGTTTAATGTCAGACGAACAAAATGACGTATGTGTCAAATGAATACGCTGCGTACTTTTCGCTGGCGCCATCTCTTAGGTAAACCGGAAACTCTTATGCATACACCTGGTAGATTCATTTCTTGTCTTATCTCTAATCAGACAAGGCTTCAAATTTTGGATTCGAGAAGTTTTAGTCCTTTTGACAGAGCATAGTTAAGTATACTGCTCAGTCAAGTTTAAACTGCTGACATTGAGAGAGGCTACGTAAAGACTATATAAAATTTGAACATGTCAATACAAACTCAAAGAATTTGGGAGTTTCTGACCCTGTAGCTTTGGCAAATTATATTCCATTATCAGTAAAATATTCTCTGATATGAATCGAATCCAATAATAAAGTTCAACGTTTTTCTTTTTTCACATTATCATCTTGTGACAAAAGACTGTAGAAGCTGAGACAGTGCCTTTCAGTAAAAAAAAATATGTTTAAAATATGATTTTTTTTATTTGTAATAAACAAAGTCTTAATTAGTGGCTTCGAATTAGGAGGAACGAACGTCCCCAAGTAGCACATCCAGTCATCCACGTCCGCCGATATTGGCATATTGGATTTTACGACATCGATCGATATCGTTCAACGACATGGGCCTCATATTGGATGGCTGACATCTTGGCCAATATCGATCGACATCGATCATCGACATTGCTTAATATCGGGTATCGACATCGCTCAATATCGGTCATTGACATTGTGAACATAATGTAATTTTGATTTTTTACTATTTTTTAAAATAAATGCCCCTTTTTATATAGGACCACCAACATAGAATAAAAAAAAGTTAGAAATTGTAAAAAGAAATATAGTACTTGTAAAGAATACTATTTTCTATAGCGAAAGTTACATCACTTCGCTGTGCTAATGGACTGTAAAATTTGTCGACCGCTGCTAGTTGGTAAAATAATGTTATTTTCGATGTTGCGTTTATGCAAAAATTTGTAGTTCCGCTCCATTGTCATCGTTTCAAATCTCTTCTGCTTTCAACTTTTCCTACTTTTTTTTGCCAAGAAGTTAAGAGTACAATGGCCTTGATTACATTGAAACAGCTTCAATTGAAGGAAATGATGTAAAACATATGTAAAGAAATCTAACTTTAACTTATCCTCCTACTAAGAGGAACCTCTCTTAACAACCACATATCCTGGAGAAAATACGCTCTTTTCTACCGTACAAACGAAACAAAAGTGTAAAATGTCCCCCGGTTCTGGCGGTGTACGATAACAAGCATAATGAATATTACTATATATCTTGTTGGTTTGTCTGTGTACTTACAGTGATCAAACTATCCTTGGGAAAACACAATCAACTTTAACATTTTATTTGTCTATATCCTTCCCGTGAAAGGATGTGTTATTTCTACACTTTAACATGCTTCACCAAACAAAGCTGGCCGCGTGCTGACAACAACATGAAGTTTTATATTTTATCACCAGAGGGATATAGCATCGCTTGAACAATCGTCGTCTTGCTCATACGGACCTATATTGATCAACATAAATATAGGTAACCGACATGGATCGATATGGTTCCATGACGGGTGCTCTATTTTCTTAATTTTAATTTATTCATTATGAGCAGAATGTCTTGTAAAAAAATCGACTTATTCTTTGCACAATACTTACTATAGTTTTAGAAAATAGGTAAATTAGTGATACCGATAATCGATGTCGATCCCACATCGATCGACGTGGGCTCAAGCGGGCTGCTCTCCCGACCACATTAACGATGTGGGGCGATATGGGTCCCATGAGAGGCCAACGTGCATGTGCTACTGGGGTAGGCTAGAATGTAGTGCGTTTTTTTTCCTAACAGTACATGACGTCAATATCATATCCTAATACGTCCATTTTATATAGTTGTATAGAGTTTGTCCATTTATATGGTGACAGAAGTGTTTTACTTCTCCTGATTCAGCTTTTAAAATCGAGTTTTAAGAAAATACAATAGAGATAAGGTCGATAGTCTTTGCGCTTGTAATGTCAATTATTTGTGAGCAATACTTTGATACGAATTTTCATAATTTAAAACATAATACTTTTGTTCGTTGATTCAATTATTTCAATTGGTTATTCCTTTTAGTTTATCGAGAAAGAAATACTGATAAAGTTTGTATTGCGTATTTTACATGTATGTTAAAGTAATCTCATGTATTTAATATAAGATTTTATACATTAAAAATATCTTTCCTCGCTTTCTTTTTCAATAGATTCATAATTTCAGCAGATTTCTATTCAGTGTTATTTTACAGTAACGTAAACTGAAAATCTCTCTCATTTAAGATGTTAGCAGCTATGAGAAAAAGTCCTACTTTGAATACTTTGAATATCAGCTTGAGATTTCAAAACGCAGATTATGCGACTGAACAACTGAAGAGAGTTGATCTCTAGCACATCTTCAGAAATTTTAATGGTATTTCTCGGTGCCGAAATTGGAGTGACACGATCTTTTCGCTGCAGCCTTAAATCACCAAAATTCTTGCTACACATTTTATTCATTATGCTAATTCCTACTTCCTTAGCTTGGTCACAGTTTGTTGCTTCATTTGATTCAAGACTAGTAGCTACACATATGAGGTCTTCAGGGTCATCTTCTGCTGCAAATGGTGAATGGGCGTCAATCCATTGTTGAAAGGTGTTAATGTCCTGTCCATCACGACTTTGTCGAGACTCACGAAGTCCAACATGTTCTATTGAAAAGGAGTACATACACACAAAACTTTTCAACTTCTTCACGTACATGCAGACAAACCGTCGTCGTCAGTATCCACCGTGCAAGCGTACTATCTGTAACCCCTCTGTCATGTGTTAATCCTCCTGATAGCTTCATTGGACGCATAAGACATTGCTCAATCCCCATATCAGCCCACACTCCACTCCAAAAAGAGTCACTTCTTTGAATTGTAAAGAAACCACTGATGAATTTCTCGTATTCAATTTGGATCCATTCTTGTTTTCAAGTCCTCCATTTGCTGGACATATAAATGTGCACACTTGGCATAATTTATGCGACCCGCTGCATGAAAGTAAGGCAACATGAGCTTTGTGGCAAGTAAATGCAATCTCCAGTCCTTTCAGCCCTGATAAACAGTAACATAATTTTCACTTGCTTAATATACTGCAACCACAATCTAGCTGTACGTCCAACTTCTTCAGCCTTCATACATGAAGCAGCTACTTCTTCTTGGAACAATGTCATTTCATTACTGCTAAGCAAACTGTCTTCTGTTCTAGCGGGACCACTCATAAATAGTTAAAGTTTAGTTCTTAGGTTGTCGACATCTATTTTGCTGAATGCTGTTCACATGTTTTATCAGAGCAATGAACGTTAAAATGTGAGCTCTCATTGCTCGTGAAAATGCATGCCCATCCATCATGTGCACAACGGAATTTGGTGCATAAACCATAGCCCACAAATCTTCCAGGCCATTTCCTGACATCGTATGACCTATTGCTCCTAGGCATGACATCATAGTGTGAAAAACACCTAACCTAACTACATTTCCAACATCACTGTCGCGTCCCGATGAAACAACAATCTCTGCAGCTTTGATATAGAGTGGTTGGTCAAATGTCGCAATACAACTTCTTTGGTTATATTTTCAACACTCGTCTACCGCTATCTTCAAGGCTGTATTAATTGTATTCACATTGGAAGCATTCAAATATATGAAAGGAAAAGTGTCACCTGGGTAATTTGGAAAGGGCTGTTCGTTTTGGCAGTTACTTTGCGGTTAAAACCGTTCCACGATGGTGTTTTCTCCTGAAGAATTTCGAAGGCAGCCCAGATTACATCAGAAATCTGTGCTCTTTGCATTGCCTCCATGTCATTTGGAAGGAGTTATGTTAGGTCTCGAATTTCAATACCTTGCAATTCACTTGAAAATTGTTTTCTATATACTTCAATTTCTATGTTACGTACTGTCGCAACCTCATCCTTCGTTGGTAGATCAGTGATCCGTGGTATCGGAGAGTGTTGGTCCTCACTCTCAGGCGGGGTACAAAACTTCATTCCAACCATGCTGTGAAATGTGTTTTTACCATCTAGAGTCCGAGTATTAAAATCCGCATTGTCAAATGCGAAGTGGATAAATGTGCCTGGATCGTAAGTAGGTTCAACTTTCATTTTCGAAAGGTACGGTACTGATATACCAACACTAGAGAGCACATTTATTAAATTTTGAGATACAAATTCAATTCCTAATTGAACAGGGCTCAAGAAGAAACGTGGTCGAGATGCAGATATGATTGAATGAGCGATCATTCTACGTTTACGCTGAATACTTGGAGCGTTGTTGTTTTTTTTTTCCTTCTTGTTACTTCATCTAAGAGTGTTAAATCATAAGCAACTATTTTTTTTATTTTGAATGGTGGATAACAGGACAGATCGAAGATACACAGTGGAACCTTATGGCATGTACTGTCGAGTGGTACTGTCCCACCAAATGGTATATGTGAGTAGAGGTGCATGTTTGAGCACGACCCGAAGTTCAGTAGGTTAGCGACAGTGTTCCGGAATGGAGATCACGAAGAGTGGATAACGTGCGTATATGAAAGTAGCATTTCGCCGCGGCAGGAATGTATGGGAATGCCAGACAGAGTAACGGAAGCACTAGGTGCGCGTGCCCTACCCTATCGAACAGTGGCGAGGTGGATAGCGGCTTTCAAACGGGGCAGAGTATCTACTGCCGATCTGCCGCGCAGTGGGTGTCCTGGTCGACCGCCGTTATCCACCTTGCCGCGAAGCCGCTATCTACTTCGCCAATGTTCGATAGGGTAGGGCACACGACATTCACATTCACTTACCTATTTAGAATTTTAATGCAGAGAACTACAATTATCAAGCGTTTCAGAATCGTCAGTTTGGATCCAGTCGTCATGAAGATAAAACTGTTCAGCATGCCAGTTTATGAACTACGTGCCGGCATACGTTTTTCTTCTCAGCTAAAGAAGCAATAGTACTGCGAATGTGCATCGCAAAATAACTACAACTTATGAGTATGATTGTACGAGCATTCAAATGGTGAGACGCTAGCGTGCATCGTTCATGAAAGACCGAGACAACCCACATGATGAACAGGTCAGCGTAAGACCGACTGCCGTAACAATTGTCATGACACCATTGTTACAGTTAGTAATATGATGGAAGCAGATCGCCGTTTCAGCATTGGTAAAGTCCTTGTGCGTAAGTCTCGAGGGATTGAAATCGAAAACTCATCCAAAAATAAAATCTTATCTTATGGTAAACTGATATTATACGTAAAAATATCGTGACGCTTGTCTCCACTTGACTCAATAGACCAAGGACTTCTGAACAATCCAAATCGGTCATTTTCTTTCGTCCACAGCACTCCACTGACTTTCCCTCCAGTTATACACACCTCTTTCCTTCTGAGTGTACCTAGGCGACTAGAAATTCCATACTTTCGATTATGTGAAAGCGTGTAACAGTCTCCTTAGGTTGGCTGTACTTTCATTAACCTAGCTTTGAGGTTACGACATGATCTGTCTTGAGTTTACTTTCTTAGCTCGAGATCTGGAGTTCATAGTACTCCTTCAGCTATTATTATACGTAGGCATTTTACTAGGAAAATGTAAAACAGAGATGAATAGTACAACTCGTGCGGCTAGCTCAAATATAAGTTAGTTGATAACATTCAACGAATCATTGTACTTAGAATGGATTTCTGTATCTCTCGGATACTCTAAACGCATTAGATAAGAAACGAAATCTTCAAATACGATTCTATCATAATTAAAATACTTTATATACTATTTCAACAAATTACAATAATGTAAAGAAAGTGTTGAAATTATGATAATACTTTGTAACATATTTAATGATCGTCTCAGATCGATAAATTATTATTTTCATACTAGAATAAGAACTATTCTTCTTTGTGAAAATACAATATATTTACCTCGCAGGTAACACGTTAAAATTCATTTGATATAAAATAAATTATTGAAGCTTCGTGTTTCCCCACTTGTCATCATTTTTCTTCCTCCGTCATATCGTTTTTATACCGCATCTTTATCCACGTTAGTGAATCTTGAAGATGCTCCATTTAAGTCAGTAATAGCTTTGTCAACACAATATTAAACTAAAAGTCAATGCAAGCCTTGATTAAAAGATTCTAAGAGCAATTAGTCAACGCAGTAAAGACTTGACGTAACATTGAAAATGTTAACGTGACGTTACAAGCGACTGTAAACACACAGCTCCGAAAAAATGAATACGTTGCAGTTTCAACAAGATAATGAAAAAACTTGTCACGACGACCCCGAAAATATTATATCGAAAAATTATGTTAAAGTTCCAAAATGTAACTATGATTCTTGTTAAATTAATTAAGTTGTGTATTATTTTAAAGAGTAGGAAAACTTTTTACTAATAAAAGTCTTCTTTGGATATTCGTTGTGTTTTATTATATTGAACCCGACGATCGTTTCGTAAACCTTTCTACTCACATCGTCAGGGGATCTTGTTTTATTTTATTTTTTTAAGGCCTTTAGGCAATTTTGGCTCCGACCGAAAGGTTGATGATAAGTAAATTGGTGTAATGAAGAAAGTAGAAGGAAAGGAGAGAAACCCGAGAAGATCCACGCAAACGGTGTTTGTTCACCACAGAGACCACATGGCACGAGCCTGATCGATCTGGGGACCCCACGCACCAGAAGTGAGCGCTCTATTACTGAGCCACCGCGGCCCCAAATACCCCTATATTTGAAAAAAGGTATGCAGGCAAATTATTACTTTCATACGCACGTCTTTTGAATGGATGCCAACTATGATGAATCCTGTCTCTTGTGCAACTCATAAGAGAACTTTGTTCTTGAGGTTGAATGCAAAACGATTTGATTAGCTAAAGTGCAAATGGAACAGTGTAACAAATTATTTAAAATAAAACACATACGAACTGTTTAAAGGAAAGTATGCAGTACAAAGTAAAATAAATAAAACGTATAATAAATTTAAGTAAAAAAATACAGGAAAATTTAAAAAAATATTTAACACAATAGGTTTATGAAAAAATAGTTTGCTCTAAATATCTTCGAACCTGGTTAAGTAGACTCAAAATTAACCCCGTGCAGCTTTCACAAACCTTAAACAAATAGCATGCTTTGTTATTGAGTCGACTTCAGAATGATTGTAAAGAGTGGGGAACTTCTAAGTGCCATTTTTGGAAATAAAGATATATTTTGGAAACGAATAAAGGAAACAGAGAGTGTAGAAGGCAGTATGGAAGACATGAGTATAGTAAATTTCATATGAGGCGGGGAGACAAGAGGTTTTAGTAAAAAATACTCTAACGAAATCTACAGTGAACTCCAAGTAAGTACTGCTATCTATTCGGTTAGCAAGAGAGTTACGACTTGCACCACTTTTCCATCAAATAGAGAATATTGAGAATACAGGCGTGGTTTTAACTCAGTTCTTATAATATGTGAAGATGGCATGTAACAGGACTAGCTTTCTTTGAAATAAGCAATGAGAACTCATACAGAAGATTAACAAATGACAAGAGAACTTATTATATCTCGGCTGAGAAATGAGTTAATTTGCGTGTATTATTCACTCACCTTATTTTCTGAATTATCAATTCTGAATTAACACTACTCAGTCTAAGCATGAATTAGTTTTCAATGAAAGAATTACTTCCTGTTGAGAAGAAACATGACGTTCGTAATGAGAGTATCTTTCTATCACAGATGAGGAGAAGTCCTTTAGTTCTGTTATCCACTGCATTGGAAGAGTAGAAGACAAAACAGTTGCTTGTTACCATCACTATTCAATATTTATACCAGATAAATAGCTTGACAAATATATCATTAGAAGAAAGTCACAGGTATTATAGTGGGAGAAGAAAGAATAAAAATATGTTACAGTTGGAGATGATCAAATAGTATTCACAAAATCGGAAAAATAATTTCAATTCATGATGGAGTGGAGAGTAGCTTATTTTTTGGAAAGAAAGACTTGACAGGAAGTGAAGTGATTATATAGTATCTGGAAAGTTTGATGACTTGGAGTGGAAGAGTTCAGAGCAAAGAACAAGTATGATGTCTGTGGAGAAAAGAGATTTTGAAATAGTGAAAGGATTGATGACAGTATAAAAAGATTCCAATTTAGCTGAGGAAAAAAATGCTTAAATGTTTAATGTGGAGTGTGGGAATTTTTGCCTGGTATCTCGGTCGCGAAATTTAATCTTTAGACTTACCGATTACCAGGTGAACACATATCCCTTCAGCCAGCACACTCGGTTTCAGAACATTTTTCTTTCCTATCTCAATCTAATGCGGAGCAATTAAGAATCTTTAGTGATTAACGTACTTACCTTGGACATTTCCACCCATTACGTGAATCTCTTTCAACTTAGACGTAAAAGTAGGGTCCAATTTCATGGCTAAAGCAATATTCGTCAACGGACCCAAACATAATAACGTGACTTCCCCTGAAATGAGTTTAAAAAAAACAATGTTTAGAACGACTTTTTTCAATGGATGATCCTCACTATATGATTTTAGAACCATAAACACAGGACAAAGTGATATTCTACTGGCAGAATGTAATAATATATACTAGTACGCTAGGAAAATAAATGGACTTCTTCTATACTTTAAGAATCAGTTGCATTAAACCTTTCACAATTTGTCTATGAGTCATACATAAAATAGTTAAAGATAGCACACTCCCACTATTCCTTTCGTCCCACCTGGTGTTATCCCAGCCAAACTAGAAATGAAGTAATGCTAGTAAACCGTGCGTAAAATATAAGCTTTTTAATCTATTGCGGACCTATGAGAGGTTAAGTTTACTCATTGACCTATCAGAGGTTAACTTACAACAGATTCTAAATGTCTTATTTTCATAGAATTCAATGTCAAACTTTATTATTATATTCAAATACGGAGTGTACGACTAAAACAAAAATCAATTTGCTGTTTTGTATACATGTATATGTTTAGGTACCATTTAGTAGCGTATTGTAATAGAGAAAATGGCTTCACTAACAGTCCATACGACATTAACTACATGTACAGTTATACATTACTGTTCTTCAAAGTACACATGGATTGGTAAAGAATGAGTATCCAATATGGATCTGGTTCATTCCACAGAAATCCATGATAGCTGCATACTACTATATCAATTGTACGCATCAACCATTCCTCGATTGGCTTGCAGTCTTCAAACATATTTGATCGTGTTACAGAATTGCGTTAGCTTCTTAACTCATAATATCTTATACATTTACAAAGAATGTATCGCATTGACATACCCTTTAAATGCAAATATGCCTTCGTAAGTCCATAAATTCCATTACAGATGATTTATATACAGGTAAACTTTCTTATTCTTCAATTAAGTAGTATGACGAACCTCTTATTCATGTGTTGTTTTCAATAGGCTTTCAACCAAAGTACTTTCCTTTATATCAAGGGTCTCGTTCATTCATATCAAAATGCTCGACCGTTGAAAGGAGTAAGATCTATGTACGACTAAGTTTTACGTCATTAATCTAATCATAAAATTATAAAGGAATATTTAAAGAGCTGGAATCTGAACAGACTTCTATCACTTGACCAAAGCTCCCCTTATCACACGATAATATTTACTAACATTTTAATGTTTTGACATTTTTGTCTGGAAGTGCAAGGATTGGTCAGCAAGGAGAATAAGCTGTCAAGTATTTAAATAATCCTTTGTAGCTTTATTAGTAGATTAATAACGTGGAACAAAGTCGCTTATTAGATCTACATATTTCTAATAGCCGAGGATTTTGGAATAGAAGAACTTGGTCCTTTTAACAGACATGTATCGCATTGAAAAAAACGTTTGAATAACAGATATAATCAAGCTCAAGATAATCAAGGTCGAGCTGCTAGAGCTTCAAGGATAGCTTCGTGCTCAACTAATATAATATATTATAAACGGAAAAGGCGACATAAAGAAAATACCGTTCTGAAAACAGCTTCTTTAGCTGAAAGCGGTTATAACGTTATCTTCTTACCTGGGTTTTCTGAAACTAATTTGATGAGGGTGCTCACCGCATGCTCCTTCTGGATAAGGTTGTAATCTGGTGGATCAGGGAAGTCAATATCTCCAAATCCATCAACTCCATGGTAATTAGTCGTTGCAGGTGTGTGAGTAATGGATTCCCCAGACCCTCGATAAACAGGAATCTGAAAGCATGAGATATATGTCATCAATCATCACTGAACGGTTATCAATTAAGACATTCGTTGTGCACATATACAAAATACATATTAATATAGTAGCCGACTCGCCCGGACTCGATTTTTGGATTTGTGTGGCAATGTGCAACTGAGGGCGGAGCCTGTTTAAAGAAGCAATAAGATTACATTTTTCAGTACCATAACATGCAATGTCAACAAGAATCTAAAATCCATTGAACTTTTCTTGAACTTATTGGGAAACCCATTGAACTTATTGGGGAACCCGAAACATTGTTTCCCAATAATAAAAGGATATAAAGTTCTAGTTTAGTTTTGTTGTCGCATTGTAAATTTAACACATTTCACAATAATGCGTGAATCATTTTGAGAGGTCATAGCCTTTAACTCTCTAAAGAAAAATAATTTTGCGACATTGATTCATTCTAAATTTGTTCAGCGGTTTAGTCAACTTGTTTTTCAGTATATGCGTGTCAATCAATCTTCATTTGTTTTGCCATCGTAATAGGTTTATTACGATATTTTGCAAATGTTTTGTATGTTTTAGATAGTATTTCAGGCTATTTCTGTTGTTTTACTTTTGGGTTATTTCTGTAAAGGCATAATACACAAAGGTACGATATTAATTACAGTACTTTAAATACGGTATTGCAGGAAGGCGAAGTAATAAATAAGTTTAGCTACGTCTCCCATAGACCACTGGAAACACCTATGAATGTTTCATTTTGCATGCCTATAGCTAAAACATATACTTAAATACGTTCAAAATATCTAAAACTGTGTATAATATGAGAGGGCTCACGTGATCCGTGGACGCACAGAACTCATGGTTAATTCCTTATAACTTAAATTAGCTAGTAGTTTTATATGGCACTGAAGGTACTTCAAAAGTTAGTTTCATTGTTTCGGATGCAGATAATGCAGAATAAGATTTCACAGTCTTCGTAATAGTTGCATCGCTATCAAAGGTAGACGTACATCTTTGTTCTTCACAAGTTCACATTCAATGCGAAATTTTGATGCCAAAGAACAAGAATCCAAATGATCATGAAGACATATCCTTTGTAATGTTTCCGATAACTAAGTATATGTGCCGTTTTCAGTGCCAGATCCATAACTGGCTCTTTTGTTTATTGTATAAGAGAAAAGCTTTTCATTCTTACCCCCAGCATAGAGTGTATAATTATAATAATAAACATTGCATACGAAAATGTATATAACCTATCCTTGGAAACTGAAATACGGTACCGAAATTTTTCCCTGAGCCCAAAGACAATAAATAAAATTCAAATTGAAAATCGAAACCTTATATACAGTATTCCTAAAGTAATTATTATAGTATTATTGACATCTATGTGAAAATAACACCAAGGAAGACAAAACTACAGAAGAAGCCTTAACTATTATCTAAACAAAATATGCCAAGTAATAAATACATTCACTTTCTGTTTTGACTAAGTGGCACAACAAACGCTTTCTCAGCAGTGTTTCTTTCAGAATATTTCGTTCGGGGGGGGGGCTCACAAAAATTATAAATAATGTATATTGACTCCAATGTACTAAAATATAAAAGAACAATAATTGCACTTAAAAATATGACGTACTTCCTTAGTTAACCTCAAAATAATATGAACAATGTTTATAGAATGTGCTATTATCTGCGTACTTCATTATACGTATAAGTAATGCAAATGTTGAGACTAATTCTTTTGGGGGTGCGGTTCAAAAACCCCGGGGGGCGAAGCCCCCCCCCCCTCGAAAGCATGTTTGAAAGAAACAGTGCTCAATAGTAAGATGAGCTGACATCTAAAACTAGCAATTTCGTTACATCGATATGGCAACGCAACGCTCTTTTAAAAAAATACTGTGTTTCTGTTGCAGTTCACCTAGCAATTTATTTCCTACATCTTACTTAGATGTTTACTTATGGCTAGATACTTGAAACCATTTTAGCATACATTATTACACGTTATTGTAGCATGTCATTTTATTGGTTCTTGAAATAGGTCCCACCCACGGTTGCACATTGCCACACAAATCCGAAATTCACCGCCCGGATGTTAAGATTTTTCACAAGGGTAATAAAACGAAAAGGGAATAAAAATACAATTTAATGGGCAATGAAGATATAATAATTGGAGCTGATCTGCACAATCCCTCAGATCTGCATATCGTACGCAAACTTCTCCTAGCGCGTACAGCAGATCATCAAATTTGATATAATGATACTACTCAAGCCGCTGAGTGACGTAATCTATTTTTTTTCTTCTTAATTTTAATTACAAGTCGGTTCCCATGCTAACAATACTTTAACAGAATCGCATTTTGACGCAGTGCGTACCTCATGAACAAAATGTCAGTGTGCCAACGTCGGACCTCTGGCAGTAAAATACGCGCCAACAAAACCCGACGTTCTGCCGATCAGAGTGGACAGACGTCGAGTCGCCAAATCTCCAACTTCTACCCACCGAATCCTCGACCAAAATAGCACATTTTCTAATTGGCCAAAATGGAGCATTAAGCCTCTTAACGGAGAGTTATTTACAATAGTTGTTGTCTATTGGTATACATATTAATTGGACTTTGCCCATTGCCTAATTTGAAAATTTTCCAACTGTCTTTAGGGGATTGGAACCTGGAATCATCCGGTTTGTAGCTTGTCATTCTAACCCTTACAGTATGGAGGCATCTTTCAAGTGACCTTTTTGAATTTACTTTATGGGCTTTCGGCAGCGTTGGATGCCTCTATTCCTTTTATGTTACGAAGACTGATTCTGAAGTAAAACTTACGTATAGGCTTGAATTCGACACTGAAGTGACTTATTGGATCTTGTGTTAGAGCTATGAACGTTGTTTCGTTGATTTTCCTCTTCCATCCCATTTCCTCAGATAATTGACAACATTGCTGATAGAAGGCGGTGTGGTAAAGGGGCATTACTTTCGGGGTTGGCAAATGAGCGTGGTCTAGCACTTGGACCACCTCCTGTATGCCGCCATGATGGGTCCAGTTGGACATTGCCTCTAAGCCAACGATGGCTCATTAGCAGTATCCGGCCACATCGGCAGCTACAGTCAATCCATACATTGCGCCGGCATCTTGTTGTTGCTTAAATAGCGACTTGGTGGCCGTCACCGTTTAGCCACTTTCGAGCCATCTCTTTGACAATAGTCACCACAAATCCTGACATCGATCCACTTGCACGTGGCGGCATTTTGTTCATCGGCCTGCTGACGTTACAGATTTTCCTTAAGATACTTTCGTACTCTATCCCACTCGGACTTCCACAATGTTCTTCACCTTCACTTCCGATAGCCATACCAATAGGCAAATTGTCACTAAAATCTTTCTTTACGGTATATGCACTTGGCTGCATTGGCATTGAGTTACCCTTAACTTTCTACTATAAACTTATTTATGCTTGATTTACTGTAGGTTAAAGTGTCTCTATGCATAATCTTAGAACACGCTAACGGGCAAGTGCACAATATGTTTTAATCCTGAGTTAACGTACAAGTCATAGAGAAAATAATTATAGATAGCGAATTTCCATTCTCTTCATTATTTTAATGCCACCTGGTGTTAGTTCATCCGAACTAGGAATAAAGTAATGGTCATAAGTCATGCGCAATATCTACGCTTTTAATCGATTGTGGTCCATAACGTGAAGTATCAGAAGCACAGTTGCCATATACTTTCCTCGGTTTTTAAGTCGAATTTAGGAAAACTCACTGCTTGTCTGGACTAACAACAGGTGGCAGGACAGAGACACAGAGAATGGGAATTCCCTATCTATAATTATTTTATCTATGACTTGTAGATTAACTTGTTTTGTGCAGCTGCTTCTAAAACTTATGCATTAGTTAAGTAAGTGTAATTTAAATGATGAAAGCTAATTAGAGATATGGTACTAACCTCTAAAGAATCCACAGTTTTCAATGTTTTTAACACGTTTTTGCCAACGTTGGTGACATTTGTGTTCCCATTAACACAGGTAATGGCAAGAATTTGGGTTTGTCCTGCTTGCTGAGCTGCCACGCACATCATGATAGCCATGGCATCGTCAACACCAGCATCCGTGTCTATAATCAACTTTTTCGGAGCTGATTCGAACAGCGCCATAACACCAGTTACACCACAATGAAAAATTAGGCCTACGAATAGGCACAAGCAAAAATGTTGCACAGCTGGAATAAAGTATAAACAAAAACTTATTTACTAATAATATATAAATAGCAATCGTGAGGATAAAGTCGAGAAGATATTATATACACAGCATTCACAAAAAAAGAAGAAGAAGAAAGATACTTGAATAAAAGAATTGCCGCAATCTTACAACACTAAAGGGTGCCAAGTATCTTATAACGATGAAGTCTACTTTTGGATTCTATCCAACTGTGGAAATGACCCATCGAATCGAGAAGAAAACATACTCTGCTTTATCATTAGTATTATTAGCTTGAGGGATTATGCAAGAACACAGTTTATATTTAGATTTTGAATTTGAATTTCAATTTATAAGTTTATCCCATAAGTAATGTATTTTTGCACCGTGAGGAAATGAACGATAACTGACCTGGAACACTACCGTTAATCAGGAAAATGGTCTCCATCAGACTCCACAACACTCTGCCACCTGTCAACCAGTTGTTGAATACCCCGCTGAAACAAGTCACCAGTTTTGCCTACAAAGAACTGGGTCACTTTCCTCGCACGTCCTCATTTTCCAGTGTTTTCTCGGAAATGTGGTTTTGCAGGCTGTGAAAAACACACTAGTCTGTTGGTGCAAGATCTGGTGAAAACATCGGATGGGGAAGTTTCTCCCAGACGAATTCCTCGAACTTTGCACAGGTCCTTCTTGTATAGGGGTGCGTTATCACCGTGGATGAGCACACCCTTGCGATTAACCAGAGCAGGATGTTTCTCCAACAATGCAGTCCGTAGGCGTTCAAGCTGCTGACAGTAGACATCTGCATTGATAGTCTGGTTACCTAGCAAGAGCTCAAATGGGATTATCCCACGGATATCCCACCAAACACTCAACATTACTTTGCAGGGGTGGAGATCCTGTTTTGCCACAGTTCGTTTTAGGTACCCACTACCGTTTGCGTGTAGTGTTATGGTATATGACCCACTTTTCAACCCCTGTCCCTATTCTGTTCAAAAATGGCTCACGTCTGTGATGGGTGAGCAGGGATGAGGGAACTCCAGATATCAACTCGCTGCTGCTTCTGTTGAGGCGTTAACTCATGGGGTATCCATTTTCCGAGTTTCGACAAGTACCCAAGGTCCTCAAGATGACGATGAACGGTCGAATGGGTGACATGGAGTTTGCTGGCAAATTCTTGAACAGTTTGCATTTGATTTGCCTCCCCCTGCTGCTCGCAGGAGATCGTTGTCCAGTTACACAGGTTTTCCCTCGTGACTTATCAGTGAGATTGGTGTGCCAAGACCGAAACCTCTTGAACCAGCTCTGACATTTTCGCATATCCACAGCACCCTGACCATATACAGCATTGATGTTTCGTGCCTCTGACTGGATGTGCCTAGTAAAATTCATACAGCATGACATGCCGTAATGTGGTCCTCCGACACTGCCACGATCAAACACAAGCCACACTTCCAAAGCGTGGAGTAGACCGTTCTCCTTCTACACATTGCTGCACAATGATACTATCTCGGAATTTACCGGGTATAACAGGAAAAAACTTGATAAGGTGGGGGACCAAGACCTTCCAATTGCTAAGCCAACGTTCTACGAATTGAACATTGAAATTTTGATTTGAATTTAAACTTAATTCCTAAGAAAAAAAACTTTCGGTATTATATGGTAGTAACATATGACTAAAATTTTGTACTAAAATTACATTTAAAATTGTATCAAAGACAAAATTTATATCTAAGAAATACGCGTCAGTTCTTGGAATCAAAACCTGCTTTTTTTTCTTTTATCTCTTTAAGGTCTTCAAGAGCTGCATACATCAAGGAAGCATGTCCTTTCTTTTATGTAAAATACACTACTGGTTTGCATAATGGTTACAGAAGTACATCTAATAAATTGATTTAAACAACAACAATGTTCTTATTAGACATGGATAAATATTATTTGAGGTACGTTCCTGTGCCCAATTTCGTTCCCTAAAGGTTCTTGGTCCTGCCAGTAGGAGCATTATTGGTGCCAGTATATGAATGATTCTCTGTCAACTTGAGTCCCTTAGTCCTTACTTCCTATGTTGCCTCTCTGTGAGATATTCTCTGTCTTTTCTTATTTTTCACAGATATCCAATGTACTTCTACCTAATTAATGAAATTGAACTCTAAATGGAGTGTGCAATTGGAAAAATCCCTAAGTCCATTTTCAGGAATATTCAGATGTGTGCATAGTTGTTGTATGTCTATGATTTTACTACGTGAAGGGTCCTAAAGGCCTATTTGATAGATATATATTATTTCGCTGACATTTATGTAGTACACGCAGAGTTAGACGTACAACACATCTGAATACTCCTGAAAATGGACTCAGGGATTTTTCCAATTGGACCCTTCAAATAAGAGAAACAGACTCATTAGAAATTATAAAATGTGTCAGAAATGTAATGTCTCTTGTCCGAATAACGATATCACGTTTTTAATATTTTTTTTCTTTTTGTATCGTTTTCTTTCAGTATTTATAAGAACAAATTTTATGTTTCTATGGCGAATGTTAAGTTTTAATATTCATAAGCTGTTTTGTAAAATGGAAGGATTTAAAGGTATTGGAAACTATGCTTTTCTTGTGTACATTGATTACGTGTCATTGATGTCCCCTCAATTTGAGCTGCTATGTAAATCCTTGAGGTGCCATGTAAATCCGCTGTTGCACATCTAAAACAAAAGGGCAATCATGTTAAATCGATATACAGGGTGTGTTCTGAAAGTAGTAGGACTGATTTTTTTTTTTTAAATGTATTCATGATAATAGTACAAACGATTAGAATTGTTCGAAGTAGCATCCTTCCGCATCTACACACTGCTGCCAACGAGTTTTCCAGTTTTCGTATGCCTCCAGGAACCTCTGGACCGGAATGCTATTTAGCTCCCTCGTCACGGCCTGTGGAACCGTCTGTACCGAACCGTGATGCTTCCCCTTGAGCGTCGATTTTAATCTCGGGAATAGAAAAATGTCTGGCGGAGCCAAGCCGGGGCTGTAGGGGGAATGAGGCAGCATTGCGACATTGTGCTGGGCAAGATACTCCACTACGCCTAACGCTGTATAGCTCGGCGTGTTGTCATGGTGCAGCCGCCAATTGTTGGCGATGGCTGGACGGACACGAACAATGCGTTTTCGCAGTCTTTTGAGGACTTCCACGTAAAAAACTGCTTTAACTGTTTGTTCAGGTGGTATGAACTCTTTGTGGATGAGCATGGATCAAAAAAGCAAATGAGCATGGACTTTTGCTTGGATTTGCTCATTCGTGCTTTCTTTACACCCGATCTAGCCATGGCAGCATCACCGTAGGCCTCCTTAATCATGTCGTGTGTCTCTTTGCCCGTTTTACCAAGTTTTACACAAAATTTGATTGCGTATCGCTGCTCCAGTAAACTCTCCATGATTCTCCGTGACGAGGCGTTTCGACAGGGGTTCACAGTACAAGCAACCTGCTCTCTTCAACGGCCGAGAGCCGACTGCCGCTGTTTCCCAGCGTTCCCAATATCCCCCTCCACCGATCGTGCGCGCGCAGATCGCCTCTCGTCCGCCCATTCACTCAGGAAAAAGCCAGTCCTACTACTTTCAGAACAAACCTTGTATGTTAAGCTGGCATCTCGTTATTTGCATTTTGCTAACAGTTGCAATATTTTTCTTAATTACCGTAATTCACGAGAGTCTCATTTTATGTATCCGTTCTCGCTTTACAAGTTGTTGCCTAAGGCAAAGTACGTTTAGTCGTTTTTATTTGTTATTAAATACATTTTAAAACGAGACTTCAAAAACAGCCTTTGTCTTTTTAGAGTTGCAAAATGGTTAGTCTGTCATTACTACCTCTGTTAGTGCTGTCCTCTTTGCCGAACACAAGGTACTGTTTAAAGTGTAGATGAGCTTGAGGTGTTCATGTAACACAATGACAATATATCTTAGGTTTTATTAAAAGCAGAATACCTGTTTCGTTTGGAAAAAAGAAAACGATAATTTTCAAATCCTTTCATTTTGCTGTTAAAGAAATGGCACAGTTCTCTTTTACGTAACAAACTTTTCACAGTGTGCGTAATTCAGTGAACTTTTGTTTAACAAAATGTAAGTAAGTATTATAAATTTATCGTACGCAGACTATTATTATTATTATTATGTCAAAACGAACTGAAAAGCGCATATCTGAAACTAGATGCAGAAGCGAAGTCATTAGGATTGTACACAAACACAGATAAAACAAAATATATGCACATAGCAACAAATGAAGGAAAAAAAGAAACACGAAATTAAAATTGGGGAAAAGATATTCAAGAGAGTGAACAGATTCCGATATCTGGGCTTATTACTAGATGATAAAAGTAACATATTCTAAACAATAAAAGATAGATTACAAGCAGGAGATAAAGCGTATTATGCGAACCAAAAGCTACTAAAAAGCAGAAGCAAAACAAGAAGAACTAAATTACAGATTTACAGGACACTAATCAGGCCAGTCGTCACGTATGGCTCCGAGATTTGGACGCTAAAGAAAGAAGACACAAATAGGCTACGCAGATTTGAAAGGAAAATAGTTCGGAAGATACATGGACCAGTAAAAGAAGGCGAACTATGGAGAATATTGAATAATGAAGAGATAAATACCACAATGGAAGGAAAAGACAGTTAGATTTGTCAAATGAAGAAGAATTAGCTGGGTGGGTCACGTATTAAGAATGGATGGGAAAAGAATGCCAAGAAGAATGTTAGAAGAAAGAGTATATTGAAACAAGAAAAAAGGGCGACCGAAGACAAGGTGGAGGACCAAGTGCAGGAGGATCTAAAGGCGATGCAGAGAAGAAATTGGAAGAAGACTGCAATGAATAGAATGGAATGGAGGCGAATAGTATCGGAGGTCAAAGCACACCCAGTGCTGTAGCGCCATGTGGTAAGGTAAGGTATGTCAGCATTTTTTATTGTTGGTTGATGTCAATCATATGATGAAAATTTACAACAGTAAGTCACAAGAATATGATTAAAAATTTATTTTGAAATAAGATCACTCTTTACTTTCTCTTACGATTTCAAATTATATCGGAAGTTTTCTTTATTACTATAGTATAAATGTATAGGTTTTTTTTTCAACAGATTTTGAGACCTATAACAGATAAAAAGTGCATTTACGCGTAATTACTGCAACGTTACATTGTTCTCTTGTCAGTGCTGTCCCTTACCCCCTCACATCTATCCCGGACTAGTCACCTCCGTTCCCAGAAAACTTTTTCCTCCTGCAGTAGAAGTTTTGCCAATGCCATAGATGTGAAACCACACCAATATATTAAGCAAACATCACACTATCAAAGTGAGCTACCATAATCGTTAACTTGTTATTGTAAAAATAATAAAACGATACCAAAAATTATTTTAAATTATTAGCATTTTCTGCTTTTCAGTCAAGTTGATGTGATTTCCTGATCTAAAATATGTATCAAATTTCTAGTTACCATAATATTGGTGTAACGTGGATCCTATAAGTTTAATTTAATCCCAACTATTGCATATTATCAACTTTATCTAATTGTACTGGATGAATAGAGCAAGGGGGACAGCAATGACAGATTTATACAATTTTCATTTTATATTGTGGATATATAAATTTTATCATCCTGTTCCAAACTGAGTGACACGTGTCATTTTAAGTAGAAGAAAGGTTCTAAGTTACCAAAACTAATAAAAATGATCCCATCCTTATTCATGTTTGTGGCAACCAAAAATCAAAGTTGCGACAGAATCACTCATATGTGTGCTGGAGAAGTGTAAAGGTAAACAGAACAAGTTGTGAAAGTGTGCTGATCTAGGAAGTGTTCGTTCTTGGTTTTTGATGAGTTTTTCGTTTTTCTGTGAAGGTGTGTTCTTACAATACGATTATTTAGTAATAGTTATGTACGCCCGCTGTAAATATACTTGTTATATGCTCTTCATGTCACTGTCATAAAAAGGTACACATAGCCAATGGAGGTTATGTGTATAATCAGGTTCACTGGTTGAGAAGTTGTCACCAATAAATTAGACGTTTACGAGATGCACTAATTATATATATAGAATAACTGATTATCGTCATACAGATAATGTTTCGTTGGTGAAGATGAGAAACATTCGTCGTTACTTGTTTAGTGATGTGGGATCGCTGGATAAGCGAACATTATTCTGTTTACCTTGACAGCTGTTTTTTATCGGGGAATGTAATGGTGAAGATTACTAAACGTCAAATTCCTCACCTGATGGTACTTCTTTTGACATTTATACCAAATAATATACTCAAGGATTAGTATTGTCTTAACAAGCAGAAAGAAAATCTATTAGATTATATGATACATATATTTAACAGAAGGAAAAAAACATATAAATATACAACACTGTTACAATATCTGAATGTAGGGAAAATATTGAGTGACTGAACTAAGCTACAATACGTATACAGAATACATTTAGTACTTGAATGAATTGAGATTTTTCACAGTTTGAGAATTCGTGAAAGGTGAACAAAAGATGATATAGCCTTAAAAAATAAAAATAAAGGAAACGGTTAGGCTTACGAGATCTCCCTCCATATATAGAATAAAAATAATACACACGTTACTCAGTCTTAAGTAATTTCAAGTAAGTTTATACTCACAAATACGATTAGATGCGTTCAATTCCAGTAGTTGTACCGTGGAGATTGTATAACTCTATGAGTTGTACGAAGATAAAGAGGAAGGGGGATAAGAAAGTACTAACGTAAGTAACTAACGATGAGATCTTCAGCGAGTTCTTTTTTCACTCGAGTCTATCGAACGACAGAACTGATTAAGACAATGTCCGTGTAAGAGTCCCCATTTCGCACACACGTGTTCATGATAGTTCAAGACAGGATAAAATAGAGTTCTATGAGACAAAGAACGTAAAGAATACTCAATTGTAATCGTTGTGTTGCCAGCTATTCGCACTTTCTTTTACTTGCTGATATAGCGTTCAAACATAACTGTAGTTTTTGCATAAAGATGTTCACAGCATGAATAATGGAAAAACAAAGTAGCACTGATCATATGCTAGATTGTTTGTTTAGAGACGGTCAACTCTTGTGGTATCGAAGCTGACAAGAAATGTCTATCTTTGTCTGAACAACACATATGTATTGTGATTCTTTCGTGTCTAAACAGTGCACACTGCCGTTTTCACGAAAAACCAAATAAAACTGTCGTTTTAATGTTTTTCGGGAATTTTACGCACTTGTCCTTTTGATATCTCATCAATTATCCGAACTTAGGATAATGATTTATTAGTACAACAGCTAAATTTTCACAAAATATACAATTTTGTCGAGGACGAATTAACTCGCGTGTTACTGACTTTACCGACCGTCTCGCTGAGCAGCTGAGCAACTGGTAGATTTATCTAACGCACACAGAACAAAGAAAGAGGGTGCTGTGATATTGTGACACAAATGGGATTTTTTCCAAGCACTGGAAATCGGTTTTTAAAAAAATCAAATTTCATGGTCGCGTATACACAGAGTATAGTAACACGAACCTTATTACCTATAAATGTTACATTTTAATATCGTATATGCCAATAATACAAAATATACTTCATTTCTGCGCAACAGAGAGTGACTAATTTCTTGTATAGATTACTAACATTTTACGATGCTAAAACGTATAGGTAAAACTAACTTCAGACTTAACTGGTTTTCGTGCTTGTATTACCATTGTCTGTAAAGAAACAGTTTGAGATTTCCGTAGAGTAAAGAATCTGCTTGTTACACGGGAGAGGATTAAATTATTTTAAAAAATGTAATAACATTGCATGTTATAACAACACTTGCTAAAATGGATGCATAACAGAGAAGTTCATTACAGACTTTACCTGGGTTTTCCCACCCTTCGAGTATGCGTGGTTTACCAGGTGAATAAATGAGTAGTTAGAACCGATTAAGGGTTTTTTATGGAATATACAGCAATGTATATTCTGGTTTCCCCCTCTTTCAAGGAAACTCTTCTCGCGCTATCCTGTCTTCATGTTTCACCTTCTTTCTTCTCTTATCCACGAACCGATACGCGGTAAATGTCTTCGTCAAGATAGAAACCGTAGCATCCACACCCGCGCCATAGCCTGTAGTTGCATGACTGCATGTAGGAGAGTCGCAGTAGCCAGTGGATGGCGGCTCACTCACTTGGCGTTCTTGGAGGGGCCATGTTATCTTAGTATTTCTATTTCTATATTCACTTTCTCAAAATTCTCTCTGATTTTCTCATAAGCTTCCAGAGTAGTTCGGTGCGAAGCATCTGCATTGTATGAGGTCTACCAATGTAGAGGATAGGCCGGACATAGTCATTAGGACAGACTATGAATAGATGGAGACATACAGTATAAAGGCAAAGAAGGGCAATGCTCTCAGTCTTCCGTCTCTCAACAAGGACTCTCCCAGAGACCCCACAGAGCGGTCATCATGCAGGTGGAAGTAAATACAATTCCATACCCGCCTCACGGGAACAAAGTACTGATGACACTTCACTTTATGCGAGGGTAAGGAATTCGTTATTTTTTGCTTAGCGTCCGAACCTCCCGCTGAGTTTATGGTTGTAGTAATCCTCCTACTATTTCCTACGCAGGGTTGCCCGTCAAGTTCTAATACTTACCAGACACATTTCTCAATTGATTAAAGTACAAAATACTGTCAAATAACTTATAAAGGACATACTACGAGTGGAGCATCGCTCGAAAACGTACTCGAGTGGCCCATATATTTATTAATAGTGATTTATGTTCTTCCATCTGTAGCCCTCCATCCTGTAACTATCACATATTCATATAAAAAATGAATATGGATGGTTGTGGACTCATTATGATACATAATATAGTCTGTCGACATTGTTAATGTTCCATTGTCTGTGTTTGTGTGTCTGTGTGTGTGGATGAGTGTTTTTATATATGTCAATATATTGTTGTGACTACAACTCACTTTGCACGTATATTTAAGGATGAGTGGAAGAAAAGGTCTATCGGCCTTAACTCCTCCATAATAAATAAGGTAAAATGTACATTGCACATTCACTAATTCAGTCACAGTCTACTCATCCCCCGTAATCCAGGTGGTAACCTCAGTGACTTTGGATCGAATGAGTAGGGACACAGGTTCGAACCCCACTGCCGGCTGCCCGCTGCCTGTTAGTTTCCCTCAGTTTTACCAGGCGAATGCCTGGTGGAAACTTAAGTAAGGAACCGGCCGCTACCTTCCTCGTACTTTCTCCTACCTTATCCCGGCCTGAGTCGTAGATGGTTAAAGACGTTAAATAAATTTAAATTAAAAAATTCAGACCCAGCGAGAGAGTCCATTGAACAGAATGGTTCCAGTCCACTTTACCAAACAATATAGGCTCCGTCCTTAGAAGCTTATTCGGGATTTTAATAACCCAATCAACTAGACCCAGCTCTCGTGGTCTATTGGTTGTGTTCGTTGACTTCGGATAAACACGATGTGGCGGGGAAACTTCGAGACCTGCTCAAGTCAATTGCCCTAACAGGATTTCTAAGGTTTCCGACAGTTTTAATCTGAATGCCGTGATGATACCTAGAAACTAGGCTCTGACTGTTACCTCCACTTTTCTTTCACCATACTAATAAAAGAATTACAGGTGATGTCCTATAACCCTAAGAAACTCGGTCAGAAATGAAAAGTTTTAATACATTTTTCAACTTCTTTAAGTCGGTTGACAAAGCAAGTGAAAAAGAATTTTGACCTTGACCACCATCCTTCTGGGGGATGTGTAATTCTGAGAACGGCATCAGGAGAAACGTTATTCCGCTAAAGAGGATGGGGTGACTGCACTCGCACCTGCAAGAAGTTTGCTTGCTTAAGTTACATCAAGAAATTACAAAAGAATTGAATGATAGTTGTGCTGAGGACTTAGGTTTCAGGATACCAAAAGAGAAACATGCTGAAACTTTCTATAATTATGTGTTAGAAAATTACGTTAACCAAAAAATTCAGTTGGTAAAACGTTGGCTTCATATTCAAAAGGTCCTGGGTTCTATCCCAACGGTCGACCATCCTGACAGGTCTTTCGAGATTTTTACTGTCACACCAGATAAATGGTACCTTTAACTTAGGTCTTGGCCGACTCCTTCCCGCATCCTTTCTTCTACTCTTCCCAGCCGGAGCCATAGCTGCTTAAAGACCATACATCAATTTAATTCAATTAACAAAAATAACCCTTGTTCTTCTGAACTATGGTCCAAGTTCTCAGAAACTTCCGTCTTTACTACAAATAACCGAGAGGCGTCTGGTTCTATCTGTTATTATCTACCCCAGTAGTAATTGCTTACTTCCTGAGCCAATTTGAAATATTCCTAATCGAAATTTAGCACATTTGTAGGTTATGTTTCCCGCTACATATGCAACCGGAGATGTATTTAAGGTATAGATCCTCCCCTCCCCGACATTAAGAGTTTAATGCAGAATTAGTATAGTATAGTGAGCTCCTGCGATGAGCGTAGTGAACTGCTCATCTTTTGGCCACGTTTTACCTGGAGTGGTAAGTGACCATTCTCCAGCTTCAAGTCCTTCTTTTCGTATGTTGGTCACACTTCTCACAGATATGCCCGTATATCCTGACACACGCAAATTAGGTAGTGTTATCAAATGTTTTAACATTTTTTCGTTAGCTTCTTCGTCACATTGTTTTATTACGTTCCGTATAACTTCCCTGGCTTCACTATGAATAGTTTGTCCTTTTTTGCTCACTGAAGTGATTATCGAAGAGATAAAGTCGCACGGAGCAAAGACGCACTAGAGAAAATCACAACAGCACCGGACCAAAACTCACGCTACACTGACTGAATCTCTGAGATGACACCGAGATGACAATTTTCAAACGTCTGGCAACCCTGAAATTCCGCTTGGGAAAAAATCTTTGAGTAGTTGACTCGTCTGAAAGGAAAAGGAAACACACTCCCTGTACCCCCCCTTCGTCACCCCGCGTATGCAAACAAGTCAGGTGCCGAGTGTACGTCCTTGTATGCTTATATTCCTTAAAGTTTTATTCCTTCGAATTTGTTATTCGCCATGTTTTGCTATCTATATTCAGTGCGAAAATAACACATGTCCGTGAAGGTAAATTGAAGAACAAGTAAGATCTTTATATCGCTTTTTTAGAATATATATATGTTTAAAAGACAGTGGTGATCACAGTGAGAGCTTTGGCTCTCCTCTCCCAACCCGTCTGGTCAGCGTGGGAGCAGTAGACCAACTCCTCCCTTCGGGGAGAGACCTCATCTACTAGTGGATTGAATATGGCTGTCATTTATTATATATATATATATATATGAAAAAGGAATTACTTAGCTCCTGAATTATGGATGTATAAAAAAGAACTACGTCGATTGGTGAAGTGACGCCAATAAAAAGCTATATAAATCTCTTCAGTCTGATCCGTAGTCAAAGTAAAGGTCAATTTAAAGTATCCTTTTATTACGAGGTAGGGAAGAATAGAAAAAAGAATGAACGCGTTTACAGGAAAGTGATACTGTTTATAGGGTTGAAAATAATCACTGGGCTGCGATATTATTCTATTCAGTTCCTTCGAACGTAACAATCGCTACGTTGCATATACAATTACGTTAGCCAGACAGGATAATCATTAAGGACAACAAAAATAATTCGCATGTATTCAGCGAAAAATTTGAGTTCACGGAGCGAAGTGCGGTTAAGTGTCAACAAAAGGGGCCCTGAACGTCTTCGAAATTATAGTTACATGAAATTAAGATATTGTTCCTTTAATCGAATGTCTGTGTCCAAAATCATAAATAATTAGTCTTAGCGTTCTAGTTAAAGCCTAAGTTTTCTCCTGAGATCCAAAGAGAACAACTTGTAAGATAACCTATCAGATTACATTAAACACTCTATGATAAGACTTATCCTCCTTTCATATTCTTAAGATTGCTACTTTCTTTCTATCTGCCTTCGTTATTAACACATATAATAAACGATATACTTTTTATATCTATCTAACCGAATTCCTTGTGTTATCACTGAAGAAAACATAAGAAGGTAACCTTATCCTATAGTTACGTACGTTCGAAATATTAAAACACATTTTATTTCTATCAGGTATTTGTTCATGAATATTAACATTCATTGTAATTGACTTATTATATTAATTACCTACTATGGTAGGCCTGATCCGATAATAGAACTATCCGTGGTAATTTTTATGTTTTTTTCTCCTTTTCACCATTTGACTGACGAGCCAAGTTACTCAAAAGCAAAGTTACCAATTATTAGAAGTTTAAATTAAAGTACTATAGAGAGAAAGGAGGTAAAAACACCTTCATCCATGGATCCACCTTGAAAATCACTACTTTTTCACGGTATTTGTAGCAACAGGCGGTCTAGAGCGCTCTGCCACAAAACCAGAGGCGTCGTTTCACCATCATGTAAGAATAAGAATAAAGAATACTTACTTTCCTTATTTCTTTGTTATGCGCATTTTTTCTTCTTTAACACTTGGACCATCGCTGCACTATTAAATTTCCTTTTCTCAATAAGTGTAATATGTCGCCTTAGAAAAACGCATTAAGGCCCTTTCAACGAAATTCTATCTTCGTTGAAATATAGTTTAAAATTCAACCTGTTTTCAACGTTCACATGAAAACATAAAAATTAGTTTGAGTCATTCAATTAGTATTTAATTATATTTGGGGAGGGGCATAACATTAGTAAGAAACACATTAAACAAAATATATGCCATAGTTAAAAAATAACGTATTGAATACACGTTGTATTAACGTCTTATCAACGCAATCTTTGTTGAAATATGATTTTAAAATAAATGTAATTTTTTTCAACCGATAACAGTTAATCAACGAAATGAACCTAAAATCAACGTTGAAAACACGTATGTATGCTACTGGGGATGAGTAAAGTAGTGGCGAATCCTCAACAAAAGATATCTCATCTGACTTAATGTTCGTAATTCTTTTAAGCGATCAAGGTAAACATTTCCATTTATAATACAGTACAGATTATACACAGAGTATTAGGCTACCTTTTCATGCAGGCGCTAGCAGCGTCCTTTGCTTGGGATTTGGCTGAGTAGCCAGTTGAAACGTGTTTAAATATTTATATTGGCTACTTACAGAAAACGCAAGCAAAGCAAACGCGTACATAAAAAAGCGGCCATACGGCTCATTTTCAAGCCCGCTTGAGTTGCTTGATTTCCTTGCGATTTGGATGAATAGACAATTGAAATACGTGTTACAACAGGTAATAAAGCTACACCACGAAACACCACGTGTTTCCATTGGCTACTCACCCAAATCGCAAACAACGCACCGCTTTTTTACGTACGCGCTCGCTTTACTTGCGATTTCTATGAGCAGCCAATAGAAATAGTTAAATACGTGTTTCCATTGGGTGCTCAGGAATATCGCAAGCGAAGCACAGGATAGCGCGTACCTGAAAAGACAGCCACACTTAAGCAGGTTCTGTCCCTTACGTGAAGTAGTGTTGCAAACTTTTGGAGAATATAAGCGAAGATAGATTCCTTAAATTGTAAGTATACGTTAAGTGGATACACTGCATGCATGACTTCTGACATTACAATTTGGGCTCACGTGTAAAAGTTGTCATAATCTGACCTTCTTATGGCCGCTAAAAAATTCCATATTAACATTAAAGCAGCTTCTCCATCAGATCAGATGGGTCAAAATTTATACCACTGAAGCCAGTTTTTCATGCAGGTACTAGCTGCATGATTTGCTTGCGATTCGGCTGACGTAAACAGCCAATTAAAACACGTATTTAAGTATTTCTATTGACTACCCATAGAAATCGCAAGCGGCCAGCGCCTGCATGCAAAGCCAGACTAACGTAGATTGTAGTCTCATTCATGACGTCATTGAAGTATCCAAGGATGTTAGAATTAGATAGACGAAAATATAAAAAATTTAAATTCGAACGACAAAATGCCAATCCTCCATCTTTGTCTGCCTAGTCAGAGCTTAGTGCTAAAGAATTAAAGTGAAAGTGATCAGCTAATCCTGAGAGTAAGGGAAGCATGCATCCATCATGTTAATATATCGGGATGGAAACTTGAAATACCTTAAGTCCATTCTTTACTGAGTCTTTACCACTCTCCTAAATTCTAGCTAGGTACACCAAGACGGCGAACTCGCGTTTTGATGTTCGTATTCCGGTATTTTAATTTTGGCCTATTCTCTAATTCTAACATCCTTGGAAACTTCAATAACGTTACTTATGAGGCAAACTGTTAACTTTATAAACATTGGAGGTACGTCTCGTTGGATCTATTTTGTACATCGGACAGTTCAGTGGTCAGTAATGATGTTTGCAGTGATGGTAACTGCTCATTTTTTAAAGTCTAGTTTAGTTGACTTTAACGGATGATGGACGGGGAATGCTCGTTTGTTATGTTGTTGTTGTTTTTTTTTTGTTTTTTTTTTTGCGTAATTTTAGTATAGTCTACTTGATGTGTGGTAATGGTTATTGAAAGTAGTAAAGAGATACACTTACCTTTACCAGAATACGACATATTCCTGATGTTCTCTCTACCTTTAGTCGGTACTGTATGATAAAAAAAACAGCTTACACGTAATATTCATGCTCTTGAGATACACAATAGATACTCGATATTTTCCTTATCTTATGAATGAAGTATTATAACGTCACTATCAACAACAAAAACGTGCATGTAATCGTGAACACTTTACCGCTTGTCACTTTGCTTTCGCAAGTACGACATACCGTTTTGTTAGAACTCATTATTAATGTTTATGTTGATCGATGTGTAAATTGCAATTTATGCGTGACACAATCCCAGTGGCGTCACTATACCTCAAAAGAAATTATTTCTGCACTTTCAAGTGAAAATGGCGGAAAAGTGAAAAGGGAACAAGGCCAGTACAGTATTATCACTTTCGTGGTTGTCATTTTCAACGGAAAGAAGATAAGGTCAAGAACCAATGCCATGTCGGAACACGTGAAATAAATTGAGATAATAAACGAAGAGATGGTCGTTAGATTTGTTGAGAATAGAACACGAGTTGTCAATGATCACAGTAACTGTAACCGAATTAAAATATTATATAAGCTTGTCGGCAGGATAAAGTTACTTCTGATGTTTTTTATTTTTATTATTTTTATTTCTGTTAAATCAATTGTAAAGGTAAATATAGGGAAACGTAGAGAAAACAAAATGCATGAAAACAAGCCGAAACACAGATAATGAAGTAAGTGGGTACATAATAATTAAGAATGAGAACATAGAAAGTAAACAAATTTAAATACTTGGGAACATACCGTATGTAACAAGCAAAAACGAGATCATGGAAGAAATTAAAAGTCGTTTAGTATCGGGCAACAAATGTTTCCATTCAGTCCATAAACTCCTAACCTGGCGATTAATATCAAAGAAGTTGAAATTTAAATTATACAGAACGGTTATTCTGCCGATAATACTTTACGGTTGCGAAAGTTGAAGTACGACTGTAGTAGATGAACATAAATTACGAGTGTTTAAAAATAAGGCCTTGAGAAAGATATACTTGACGAGTTGACTGGAGAGTGGAGGAGACTGCATATATGAAGAACTTCACGGACTGTACGACTCACCCGGTGTTGTAAGAATAATGAAATCACGAGGACTAAGATGTAGCTCGGATGGGAGAAAAATGAAGATTATATTTCATCTTGGTTGGAAAGCAGTATGGAAAGAGACCGTTGGGAAGACCGAGACGACGTTGGGAGGACAATATTAGAAGGGATCTTCGAGAAGTAGGTGTTTGTGATGAAAACTGGCTTGATGTTGTATAACCACTGCTTTTGCTTGTAGAGCAAACAATCACAGGCAGTTACAAATGCTTTCAGGAATGTCTTAATAAATGTTACTCGAGACAAAATTCAATTCAAACTCCTCAGAACGGCCCCAGGGCTTTAGTAAGGTTGAACGAATAGGAATTTATGGAGGGAGTGAGGAGAGTGGATCGGGATCTTTCAAATTTCAATGATAAAAATACAAAATCAATTCTGATACTGAGAGTAGTCGTCACAAGTTCCACTACCATTGCCCATATGAAGAACTGATAGTACACAAAGCGTCCTGTTCCCCCCATCAATCGGATATTCTGCGCCTCTATAAAGAGAAAGGTGCATGTTCTAAAATCGAGTCAAGTTCACGGGTGATGGAAGTTTCAAGACTCATCGCTAAGAGTTTTCTCTAACGACGAAGTGCACCTTGCTTCTCTAGGGCTGAAAAAAGTACTCTATGTTCCTATCCTGTGTGGTTGAGAAATACGTTTACAGAAAAAATTGAATTGACCTGGGATAGTAGTACGAATTTTGAAATGAAACAAAGGATTTGGATAACAGCAAATAAACTTTATATGATACTCAACTCAAACAAAACAACAGAAATAACAAAACAAAGGAGTACCAGAGGATAAAGTCCCCTGGCGGATTTGTCGGAAAGTGAACAAAACTAACTTTTGGCATATTTACATTCTTGACTCCAGCTTGAGATATCGAAAAATTCACGTTAAAACCTAAGATACTGAATTATTTGCCCACATGATAGAGAGTACACGTTTCTTCTTCTAGCCAATACAATTATTATATAGGAGCTGATTTAATGTTAAATTTGTAAGCATGTCACATTGGTTTAGCTTCTTTTGCAGTATCTAGTTATCCAGAAAGTAAAAGTGAAATACAGTTTCGACATGTCCGGTATGATATCATCAGAAATATTTACGGAAAAAAAGGAAAAAGTAAGTAGTTCAATTGTTCTTCGGTTGCCTCGCAACTACACTGAGGGAAAACCAAATACACTAATACTGTACTGTTTGGTGGGCTCAATATGATTCGATATCTTCCTACGTGCAAGGTACAATTGGTATTACGAAAAAAAAAAGTTTGCAAAGAGCAAAATTACACATTGTGTAGCTAGAAGTGGTTTCAGACATTTTACAGACTATTACACGTGCGTGATTTTATCACAATACTATAGACCAACCCTTAATAGTGCTTCTAAAAATTGAGAACGACCCGTTACTCACTCAATTGCATATGCATTACTCATTGGTGACGGGAAAACAAAATAAAGCCTACGAATATCTTTGGATCGAAGACTGGAGCTGGTTTTTGATGAATAAAATAAAAACTTAATAAAATTATGAGGTGAGCTATGAAATTTCAGAATAAGACATCTGAAGAGATAGTGGGGTGAATGGGCATATATGCTACTAGCAGACACGATTAATTCTTTGATGCCAACTACAAACGAAATAGGTTAACGGTATCGTTAGCCGTCTCAGCTGACAGACTGAGTTGAACACAATAAAAATACACAACCATTTTTAAAACACATTGCATTTAGAAATATATATATATATGTAGATATGTAAATAAATCCTTAAATCTAAGCACACTTCATTCTACGCAAATACTGGCCAATATTCGCTAAATAAAAAAATACAATCGACGACATGACGCAAATCGCAGGACAAAATGAAATATGTTAATCGCTGGAACCAGCTGATCGTCCGACACTTGCTTTGCTTTGAGCTAATGCCGATTTATTCTTAGTTCTTTCTTTCTTTTTTTTTAAAAAAAAAAAAGTCTACTACGGAATAGCTAGGCCTCCTATGCAACTTCTGCATACCTCAGAACATAAGAGAGAAGCGCATACAAGATCTCTTTTGTGTAGAAACACATTTGGACAGCTGACAAATATTTTAGTGACCACTTCCCTCAAAACACAGTGAAGTACTCCAGTTCAATGTTCCGTTAGGGAGAGACAAGATGACATAAGTAAAATACAGTATTTACACTATTACGCTGAAGTTGCCAATAATACACACTTAGAAACAATAATAATGAATTTCAGGCCAATAGAATATATTAGGCATAAGATTTACATTACTTGGTACTTACGGGGGACACAAGAAATTACATTCATTTGCCTGGAACGAATGATCACAATATTCAGACACACAAATGTTTTAGTTCGTGAAAGTTTGTTGTTAGATTCGCAAGCCCGATGACGTGGGTAAAAAATAGGTTCTCTCATTTCTACTGCAAGTTGGCAAGTAAACGAATTATTTTGGTAGACAATTTCGCATACAGATAATTTTGTATATTGATAATATTATATTTTTGCACAGTATCTGTCAAATGAATTGTTTGAATGGTTTCTCTAAAACACAGTAAACGACGGGAATGTTAACAGAAAGCGGATCTGACTCAAAATCTCATTGCAGTATTGCCGCAATCATTCACAGAATTTCCGGGAACAAAACTAGGATTTCGAAAGTGGAAAATGTGGTGTAGTAGTTCAAATGGTGGCTTTGGAGAGTTCGTCCTCCACGGATCAACAGTTCTGCTTCCTGACATATGCAGTTTCTTCAATCTGTGTCTGGCCCTCGCATATATGACGCAAGATATAAAGGTAATATGCTAGGTCCTTACCAGCGTAAGCGACGACTTCCAAATAGGTATTTTGTCACTATCTTGACTGGATCCTGCTCCTGGTACTGTCCACCTACGTAACACTTTGCATCTTTAGGATAGTTCCACACCAACGGCAACAAGCTCATTGTTACTGACCATACTGGTCCGCACACACACACGCCGAATTTTTGTCCAGATGCACTGTCCTTTCCACAATTCAACTTTCGGCTCGCACGAACACATTGAGCAAAACGAGTAAACATTTTTAATAAAAACAAACTTGGAAAGCAACACAGAGAAGCAAACTGATAAATAGATATTCGCAGATTAGGGCGCACTAAAACAATTTAGCCACACATATTAATTAATATTTAAACACGCCAAAATAATTATAAACGTTGGAGAGATGTGTGTAACTACCGAATCACGCTTTACTCGAAGTTACGTCGATGAGATCTTTAACTGCTCTGCCCTTTGAAAAATCCAGTCTTCCTTGTCCTCCGTGTTGCCCCACTTTCTTCCTCCTCCTCCCGAACCTCAACATTTCAAAAAGATCCATTTATATTTGCTATTGCTGTTTACTTGCCGCTCTGTTGTGCTTTTCAATCGGAAAAGCCGTTGCTGGTGTCTAATTAGGTGTGAAAATCAGTACGTGCTGCAAGTAAGGTGTTCAGGATTCTTTCTCCGTTGTGGTCAGACACTCAGTCTCTGGTTCCAAAAAACTCATCTTCCCCGTGTTGGTGACAAATACATTTACGATTCTATAAAATGCAGGTGGCCTATTCTTCGTAAGTAGGGAAGTAATTATCCATTATAAGGCGCTGTCTTTCTCTTTGCCAAATTGCTTCGAAGTTGTGCCGGTTGAACTTCTCCTGTTTGTTCCTTTCTTCTCGAAGATACACAAAAACAGAAAACGGAATACAAAATGAAACAAAGTCCAAAAAAATTTTAATTTTATAAAAGCAAACATTCATCGTATTTGCATATACAAAAATCATAGTGAGACAATGACAATAAAATAAATACATAAGTATGATGATGCGAACTGTTACAGTTGCTCAGAATAGAAACGTTTGTTACTGCAGTGATCAAGTTGTGAGTTCCGTAAACCATAGAGTAAGATAAATGAATTAATCGACTAAATTACGCATCGTCTCTTTTTAAACTCATATTTATGGGCTACGTAGGCAGCGATGGACTTAGCCTATTACAAGTACCTCATTACTATTGCACGGACAGGGTAGCTATACAGCAAAAAATCGAATTAATTAAACATCATTTTAAAACAGAGCAGTGGTTCGGGTGACTACCACTTTTGCGTGTTAACACTGAAAAAGACCTGCTGTTACTAGTCTGGTTACAGACCAGACTTTTGGAGGACGTGTCCTTCTTTTCAACTTGTCCTTAATCATTTTCTAAATATCTTGAAATGTCCTCCATTCTCTAGTGATCAGGTTTAAAAGTTCCGACAGTTTTATACTCCTGTGATCCAAATTCTTCATTTTAATAAATTTTTTGTTACTTAAATATCAAGCAAATTATTCATAGTTTAGTAACCATTTTCCATTTTTATTAAATTTCATTACTTAATAGGAAGATACAATAAAAATGTAACATTTTGTGTAACTTGTTAGTTGTCCTTCACTGTCCTCCACTGCTAAAAAATATCTAGTAATCCTGTATATAGCACCGTAGAAAAGTCAAAACTGATGGAAACCAGGATCTTATAGTACATCTCTTGCGGATCAAGAAATCTTAGGTGGGCATCACCAAATGGTTGCATTTTCCGGGGCAAAGGATGCTGAAGATGGCGGCTAAAATATCATTTATACAGCCTAAATGCTTTTGTGTGTCTGATTAAATCGACCAATGTGTCATTTTTTAAAAAAAATCTGGGTCAAGTGTTTGAAGTAAAATAGTATTCCGATAAAAAGTATGGTTAAGCACGACGCGTTCGTCGAAGTAAAATCATTAACAGGTTAATGGTTAAGTTGACGTAATGTTTTGTAGTTGAACCGTGTATAATAAAAAAATTATGTGAATTTTATAATCAATGTTTCCAGTGTGTAGAAACAAAAAAGACCACGAGCCTGACTTTTCTAACCTAACCCGACCGTGTTTAACTTTTTACTGGTTGCTTTTACTGCGATGAATGACTCATTGGTTAAGCCATTTTCCTCCTTTGATTCTTGCATTTAAATTGATATTTCACGTTTCCAATATCTCTCTAGTCCCATTTTATGTTAATAAATGTATTTCTTTTTTATTTATTTTTTTAATATGTGGTTTTCTTTGTTTCAGGAGGTGGAATATGTTGGCAAGGATAGTGTTTTCAAATGAATAGAGCTGAAACAGGCCAACTTTTCACTCGGATCAAGTTTTGGGCCGGATCTATTCTTCGGACCCGAGCTGACCCTGTGACTCGAGTTCAACTGGGTGACTCGGATGGTAAAGAAGAAATTTTCGTTCCTTATAATACACTATAATTTGTCCATAGGGCACAGGTTTATGGCGGGTGAGCGATATCCAATGAAATATCTTCATACTCAATCCGAAAGCTTCGTGTTTGTTCGTGTTTTTCTCTTACAAAATTGTTGTCTGCTTGTATAAACTGTATTAATGGCCGGGAGTCTCTCGGAATCGAACTCATTCTCCCGGTCTTCCGGACAAGCTTTGGTATCTCCCCGGAATTATGTGATGGAATGTGTTATTATTACCTTTCTAAAAAGAATCTTTTAATTTTATATCTGAAGTTTAATTTTAATCTGAAGTTAATTTTGTTTTGGTATCCATTGTCAAGCGAAGGAGGTTCATTAATGCAAAAACAAATCCACAATTCTATTTGTAAGATTCGTGAAAAACGAGCAATTGTTTAACTGATAGGAGAGGGAAATAAAAAGATTAAACACACTGTTGCGGCTAAGTGTTTACACAAGTGCTGCAGAAAACGAAAATAAAATCATTGTTTTTCGAAGTCTCGAGACTTCTTTGTTTCCTTTACCTAATTTTGATTCATGGTATAGATTTAGTTTGTCGAATGTTACAGTGAGCCATCTGTTGGGAGGATAATATTAGAAGAGATCTTCGAGAAGTTCATAATGAAAACTGGCTTGATCTTGCTCAGGATGGAATTCCTGTTGCGAACGTTTATTGCTGTGACGATGACATTGCGATTTCCGTAAGCCATAGAATAAGTAAATAAGTATGTTACAGTGGGATTAAGTGCGTTAAATTAGCGTCATTTATCCTCTCAGTTCCTGTTTCGAATGCAACTTGCGAGAGGCGGTTCAGTGTAATGAACAAATCATTTTCCAAAGAAAGCCGTAAAATACCCATGTAACTGTTGAAAGCTGAGCTTCAAATCTGTGAAAATTATACTATGACGTGCAGTGGATTCTATGAATATATACTTAAGAATCAGAAGCTTCCGAATGCTGTTAGGAGTGGAGTAAAATACAAGTCCAATAAAAATAATTAGACACAATATACTCCGTCCAGAAAAATTATAGTTTCATTCTCATCGGAAACATGTACATAGATGCTAGCTACTATAAACCCTAAGCGTGTATAGCTAGTATAGTTTTAGTTAGAATAGCTAAATAAAGTTTTAATACACTTTTTTGGTTCCATAGAAATATCTCGGAAATTTATTCTTGTAAGTTGGCAAGCCTAGTAAGGGAGCTGTCGGTGCCTCCTGCGCGTCTTTGTAATGAATCAGCGCTATTTGTAGATAATTTTAATTGAACACGGGGTATACGTGTTCATATAGTCATAAAAAAAAGTAATAATGATTTCCGACTTTAGTGTTTTGGTTCAAAAAACTGAAACCCGATAATAAACCTTCAAGAAACCAAATTACAAGTAGAGGCCACACTACACGATCTTCGAAGAACGGCTAAGAGGATAAAAAAATGTATCAGTTCATTTCCTTCATTGAAACTACATTCGAGAATTGTATATTTTCTACGCAATTGTTATTGTATGAGACTACCTTGGTAAGTTATTTTTTAATGTTCATAATCCGATCGCTTCCTAAGCTTGAAACACTCTCGTCTCCCCTTCTACAAAATTTTGGTGTCGCCGTCCCGTAATCTAACTTAATGAACCATAAAGTATTACCGGCAGAATACCGTTCTGTATATATTCAGGTTCACTTTAT